>CAKNXH010058814.1:75120-97119 GCA_932178445.1 Andricus quercusramuli | reverse complement strand
TTGATTGAGCAACAAATCACAATTAGAATTCAACAAATCAAAAACAAGCAAAGTAACATTTCCGCTACAGATAATAAGAAGGAATTGAGAGAATATAGTTCTTTTAATACTTTTGTTCTTCCTTTTTTTTGGTCAAATTTCAAAAACTATTCAATTCATGTTAAAAAAATTTAATATTCATACTATTTTCCGTATACCATTTAAAATTGATTCAATAATAACTTTTGGTAAAGATCCTTTAGATAAATTTGAAAAGGGTGGTTTGGTTTACAAGATCACTTGCAAGATCTGTAAGATGACTTACGTGGGACAGACTGGAAGACTTCTTAATACCAGGGTGGAGGAGCACAAAAGTGATGTCCGTTTAGGACGTTGTTATAAGAGTGTTCTCGCTAGACATACGAGAGGGTTTGTTGATGTTGACCATGAGTTTGACTGGGATAATGTTGAAATTTTACATAGTGAAAGTAATGAGAGAAAGAGGGAATGCATGGAAATGCTTTATATTAAAAAACAAAATAGGTCCTCTATAAATTTAAAAACTGATTTAGATAGATTAAACAAAAGTTATTCAAATTTGATTAATTACATTTAGTCATGAGTCTTGACTTTCTCTTATTTCATGATTGTTGTGACGGATTGGCCTATTGACCCACATTCAGATCTCAGGTACCGAAGGGATAACGTCGTCGCTTGGTCGCCGCTCCCACCTGTCACCTGTTTTATTTTCCTTGCCTTGATAAGGGTGCTCTGTGAGCACAGAAACGTTGGTAATGTACATTTGCATGCTTTTTTATTGTGATTTGATAATAATAAAAATAAAAAATACGAAAGAAATAAAAAAGAGAAGGAAGGGGATGTGGTTGGTTGCCTTTTCATTTTTCTTTCCTCTTTTTTATTTTTACCCAAAGAAACAAAATTTTTTTATTTTGTTTTTTAGGAATTGCAATAGGAACATTTTGTGGTGTTTGTCCAAATTTAATCGTTGAATTCTTGTGGTTTTTTTTTCAGGAATTCTATATATTGAATTGATCGTTGGACGTTAAATGGGATTTTGAATTTGATTTTAGTCTGATTTAAAGTTCTTGAATTTCAATATTACCATGAATTTCTAAAATTTCCTTAAATTCTCATATATTTCCATCCATTACCATAATTTTGAAAATGTATGAAAATTTTGATAAATTACCATAATTTCTAAATTTTATGGAAATTTATCATTATTCTGGAAATTTATCGTTACGAAATTATGAAATTTGTAAAAATGTATGAAATTTGTTCAAATTCATGTTGAAATTTATGAATTCTGTGGAAATTCATGAAATTTGTGAAAGTTTACGAAAGTTGTGGAAATTTATAATAATTTACGGAAAATTATGACGTTACTAAAAATATGCCGGAAGAGAAAATTAAAAACCTGCAAAATCTGCCGGAAGAGAAAATTAAGATCCGGCAAGGAATACGGATATATACAGATGACGCATAACCTTCACCTGTCATCAAGATCTCCCTTTAATTTTCTATTGTCCGACATATTTTTGCAAACATCAATTTTTAACTCGTTGCAATTAATCTAGAATTGTTTGGAATTAATAATAAATCGTTTGGAATTTCTAATAAATTCTTTGGAATTTAATGTAGTACACGATAAAATATGCCAGAAGAGAAAATTAAAATCCAGCAAAATATGCCAAACGAGAAAATTGAAATCCCGCATATTTTGCCGGAACAGAATACTCGACCTTTTCTATATCGTGTTGTGCCTATTTGCAATATTAATTTTTGTTTAAGAGAATATTGTTGTGACAGGGTAGTTTTTCTCAAAATCTTTATTATCACCACTTAATATGAGCCTACTCATTTTTGCCATTTAAAATTTTGTAATTTTTGCTTATTATCCCCTAAGGGAGAAAAATGGATGTTTAAATGTAGATGTTCAAAGGGTAAGATTGTACCGCCTAATATGCAGATATTCATGCCAACCATCTACTATCTTTTTGAGATATTAGGCGTAAAAATACTATTATGTTAAGCTGAAACACATTCAGATGTTAAAATCGTCTAAGCGCATGCGCATTGGATTTTCACGACTATTTTTGACAGCTGTATAATTTCGATATTGCAATAATTATGGAATATTCGAATTTTTGAACATTTTCAAAGAATCAAAATTTGCTATCCTTAATTAAAATTGTATAACGACTTTTGTCTGTCTACGACTTTTGTCTGTCTATTTTAGGAGCTTTAAAAGATCAAATTATTCTTAAGTTCGCCATAAAATATTTTCCACTAAATCAGTGAAATAATGTTCATGTAAAATAAGTAATAATAAATTTGACTTTCTTTTACTTAAGGGTCCTTTTTCTATTTATTTTTACTAAAAAAAATCTTAGGTTTTTTTCTTTGTAATGTATTCAATTTACGAAATCAGCATTTCATTATTTATTCGTAAAAATTAGCATTTAGTAAGTTTTTAGAGGCCACCTTGAAATATTTTAGATTTATATTGACAATTCGACGGCTAATATTGTACAATAATTTTTAATTGATAGCTTTAATGATTAAAAAGTTTTAAATTGTTATCCTCCTGAATTGATAATAGTTTCTGATTCAGATATTCTGAATGTTTAATTTTAATTTAAGTCATTTCTAAATTGAAATAAAATAAATTTTGTAGATTTAGTTAGTTAGTTGTAATGTAGGCGGGAGGCCCGTGAGGTCCCAACCCCTGGCGCTCAAGCTATAAAGCCTATTGTGCCACACCCGTGTTTATTCTCAAGGCAGTACTCCGAATCCGGCCATCCTTCGCCGAGTGTTTTTGGATCTCGGTGGGGTTTTCGTTGTTATCAACGTTCTGAGAATATACCTCTCAGGTGCCAGGCATACTTATCGCACAGTAAACGACGTCCTCCTTTGTTGATCAGGCAAAGTGATCCTCACCCACTCTGCCATTCGGCAGCCTCCCTAGCAGGCTAGGGTGAATGGAGCGATCCGTCTGAGGTCATCAGGTAGATGCACAGATTCGAAGCACTGCCCTGGTGTGTTATGTACGTGTATGTGTGTGTGTTCATTACTCGAAATCGGCCAGCGACCACCGAGCGGAGATCCCTTGAGAGGGCCTGCCTCTACGCGAGGAGATCGCTGACTCATTTTCGAGTCTACACAGAATCGGCTTCGACCTCCAAGGCTATTCCCCTCGACATGGAGCCCCACCTTGGTACGATACCAGCTTTTTCTGAGGGGACCTACAGTTTAAGATGGGTTCCGAACCACCGAAGCCCCGGTGGAAGTACATAGAAAAATTTCCATTGGTACCCGGCTCAGGGATCGAACCCCAGACCTCCTGCATGGAAGCCCGACGCGCTATCGTCTGAGCCACCGAGGCTTCTATTATAATGAGTTACTGAGATATCAAATTGGATAATGTTTTTCATACAAGAATATCATCAGTTCCTTTAAAAAAAATGTATTTTATAAAAAATCAATTTAATGATTGAAAGTGATAAAATGTTTAACCTATCTATTAACAAAATGTTCGAAGCAACAAATCACTCGTGAAACAGGGCCCAGATAATTTTCATACTACCCTGAATTGTCAAGCGACGCCGCTTTGCCGAGATTTTTGCCAAATATTCCATAATATAAGTTAGCCGTGGGGTTTGGTTGTTAGGGATAAAATGCGTTAGTGCTTTGGGTAAGTTAGGTTCGAATCTCGCCGCAGCGATTCCGATTTTTCATAGCGATTAAGCGTGCGATTATGTAAGTAGTGAATAAATTAGGTATATAATAATAAAAATTATAATTGTACGCGTGTTTCCGTATTTAATTGTATTTAATTTGTGTGTTTAGTTCCTCCTTCTGAAGGTTAAATCTTTTGGTGGAGTGAGTTATTTTTCATACAGTCGTTTTAGATTCTCATATGCTTTGTATGGCAACTTCCAAAGATGTTTTCACTTTTTCGAATAAAATGTATTACTATCGTTTTAACTTCGCTTGTCAACTTTGATATAGTGAATTTTAAATTCTCGCAAGTTTTATAAGAGTTAATGCAACATCCCTTCCATTTGTTCAAACAAAAATATTAATTTTGCCGGCTGAAAACCACTATATTAATTTTTGATACGCAAACACTGTTTTCCCTATTTTGGAACGATATTATACTAAATTCTGATTCATTTTTATCATTTATTCTAACAAAAAGTCTCTCTGTGTAGGGCGCGCGGGTATGTTTTCGCACTCGGTTTCTTACGTTTAATGCGCGCATTTCGACTGCATTTTTTCAAATATCATGAATATTATAACTCAAATCGAACACTGTGATTTGGAAGCCTGATGGACTGAAGTCATAAATCGGAACTAAAATTGTTTTTAAAGACGATTCTCAAATCACTTGTGGCTTTAACAATTACATTCTCATTGGGACACTTGCGCTTCGCTCTTGATAATTCGCTTATACCAATATAGCTAATATACTTGATTATTAATTATCTAGAACATTTATAATTTATATCAAATTGAAAAATAAAATTGTTGAAATCTACAAAAAATCAAGATGAAAACTTACGGATCTCTTAAAAACAAAAATTTTATAATTTTGTAAATGACCTAACTTTTTGAGTTTTCTTCTCATCGTAAAATTTAATTGGGATGGTTTTGAAATATATTCGATACCAAGTAAAAATTTTGATTGAAATTTCTTAATCTATCAGAAAAATATTTTGTTGTTGTTCTTTTTTCTGACAATTTTCAAAATGTTGAAAAGCATATCACTTTTTAAATTTTCATCGAAATTAAAAATGCCATTAGGATTATTTTCAAGTTTTTTGTCGTGTATCAGAAACTTTGACAACAATTTCTAAAACCCTTACAAATTTAGAAAATGCTCTAAATTTTGTTACTTTGGTCGGAAATATCTGGTTAACGAACTTGAACTTTATCTTAAGACCCTAAAGAAGTTTATCAAAGGCTGACTCGAATTGGCAAATCCTTCAGAAGTTAGCGTGGCTACAATATTCAGGTAAACACACAGATATATCCAGCCAAACAGAGATACCGACAAAATGTTATGATTTTTGGACTCTGTGAGTGCCGAAACGTAAAGATCCGTTAAAAACTAGAGATCGAAAATTTGGAGGATTACATTACACTCTCATGAATGAGAATGTAAAAATTATGAACAGTATCAGAAACAATAGTAGGTGTTTCCCGTAGATTTGTAATTGCTGAAACCGAATCTAAAAGCGAAATCTTTCTATCAAGGCAGGTTTGTAGTCCAGGCATCTGGAATATTACACCTGGTGTATTTTTGCGTTTAAATTACTTGCTTCTATAGAAAACATGTTACTAGAGCAGAAAAATTTGTCATCCAATATTTTTTATTAATTTCATAAACAAATTATATAAACAAATGGCCAGTGAGGACATTTAATGACAGATAGAAACAGTCTTTTCTCTTAATTTTGTTCAAATTATGTTGTCAGTAATGTTGAATATTATGTATCAGTAGTTATTATTAATAATAGCAAATGCGTCGGAGGAACCAAATAGTCTACTAGGGTGAGGCCCTAGTGGTTCATATTTATGTGGGATTGTTGTCTTTCGACTCTTCTTTGAAGTCACCGTTACTTGTCTTTAATTTTGAATATTAAGGAGTGATCTAGATGTTTAATTAAATTCAAATTTCAGCTTATTTTGTCTGAATTAATGTAACATTCATTCGAGGATTAGTCTACACGTAGAATTACCTTAACTCTGCCGCAACTGGTTGTGGACCAGTTACGGGCGAATTTCAAAATTCAACGATTCGGATTCGTGGTGGTAAATTGATACAATACACCGTAATGCAAGGAAGTCTATGAGAAAGAGGGAGAGATTTTAATAAAATTAATTTGATCTGACCTTATTTTGAAGCATAGTACTCCTGACCCCTCCACGTCAATACAATCGCTAAGTTTCGTTAATTAGTACTTACTCCCGAATTTCGTGTCCTTCTAACCGTTACCGCGTGCACAAAGCTTTCTTCCACATTCCATTTTTTTATTCACCCGCGGAAAAATTACAAAGAACAGGTGAGATCTTTACATCGTGAAGATTAATTTTTGAGATGATTAATTTTTCACGACTAATTCTTTAGATCGTAAAGATTAATCTTTGACATGATTAATTCTTTACGATGAGGCGAGTGCACTTTTTTTTATTTTTCGTCCCAAAACGTTTGTCTCTCCTTGCTGAGAGGCCCGGCGCCTACCCGGGCGACACTTTGCGAACGTAGTGGCGAATAACGCGGACGGACCCAGATGGAAATAACTTGATATAATTTTACCGATTACCGGGACCCGTACTTCCTTTTTAAGTGAGAACTGGACGACTACTGCTAGCGAAACAGGGCTTTGATCAGCCTCGTTGCCTAATTGAACATAGAATTTGGTAGGGTTTATTGCTGATATTGCATTTGGACTTCCTAGCGACTGTGGTAACTGTGGGCACGTGTAGCGTGCACTGTTGCTATGCAGGAAATTTGGACATTGAATACATTTATATTTAATAATGAGCAACAACCCCTTACTCCTATGATGTATGATTCCACTTTCCATGTCAGCTAAGGATAATTTTATTGTCAGGTTTTTACGCCAAAAATGGATATTTTACAATTATCTATAGTTGACACCTCAATAGTTTAAATCAGAGACAATTCATTTAATTCAATTAAATAAATCAAATCAAAACATTCATAATTCAAATTAAATTCGATACCCTTCATATTGACAGGATCCAACAAATTGATCAGTAGTTCTAATCACTTATTTCCCTTCAGGTTGAAATAAGGATTGCGATAAATTATAATTTGAATGAATAAAATATGTATATATAGTTCAGTTAAAGGCGTTAAGTGAATTTTGAGGGTGTTAGGTTTCTTTACCAAATTTCGATCAAATTTTGACAAATATTTGTCAATTATTTGTCTATATGACTAATTTGTCTATTAATGGTTTTTAATAAACAATTGTCCCTTTTGCAGATTAATTATTTGAATTGCACTTCTAAAAGAGTTTGATATCAGGGAATCGAATTTGCTAGTTTCCTGGATAGTGGGGAGTAGGGTTAAGGTTCCCTACCGCAAGGACCCAAATATGCCTTGGTGATATGCATCGATCAATTGGTCCATTGTGGATGGTAGCCGGGATTACTATTGATTATCTACTTTTTGAACCTTGTGCAATTGAGCTAATATTTTAAAACAGGCATTTTGAGAAATTTTATAAATCTTTTACTCTTTAGTAAAATTGACTTTATTAGTAACTGGTATTGGCAAGCAACATTTTGTAGCCACGCAGGGACTCAGGAGTATTAGGAGAGCATGAAGCAGGTAGAGGTTTACTATACAGGGTGTCCCACCATCTATACAACCCCTTGTAATATGTGATAGTGCACAACAAAATAAACAAAAAAGTCCTCTAGCAAAAAATTGCACGAAGCTTAGTTTGGGCACAATAAAGCTTCAAAGTTGGGTCTAATCAACCAATGAGAAGCGAGCATTAGCGACCATTCGTACTTGTTTCAAAATGTTCAGATAGTGTGTGCTTCTTAGCTACACACTTCAGATCCCGTATTAGGTAATTCCACGTCGAGATGCCGCCCTTCCATTGTTTATTTTAAAACGCAAAGTTTAAACCTCGAAAACGTTTTTGACTTTTGAATCCTTCTCTCTAACATTTATTAACAAGGTTAAACAATCAAGAAAACCTATCTCTGAGAATTTCTTTTACATAACTTGTAACAAAATTTGTAAGAACCTGAACATTCGCAAAGCCCAGCAAACTTGCTTTCTTTGAAATTTGTAAACAAGCCTAACATCAATTCAATATTATAAATGTCTGAATAACAAAATTTCTGAGGTTTAGCTCGACGACACTTCGCACTTGAAGATCCGGCGGTAGGTTTAAGATCATTTCATTCCATGTCATAAACCATGTTTCGATTGAATAAACTTGAGTTGTTTCTGGGAACTGAATAAATTCAAGTTTAACAATTTATTTATCGACGCTTATACCTATCAGAAATTTAGGGCGATAGCAAAAGTACTTTTCGGGGAAGCAGAGGTCAAAAACGAAATTGCACATGAAATAAAAATAAACATTTGAGAGAAATCTCAAATAATTGTATGGGTACCTCCGGCGATACAATAATAAAACCCATTTTCCAAACTACCAGGATTTTTAGTTTTCCAAAAATTAATTAAACTATTTGGAAGAGTATTGGTTCGTAACTAGCGAAACCCTACTTTTTGCATGAAATTAACAAAACTTTTTTCGGATTAACTAACATTAGCCCGATATTTTGGATAAAAATTCAAGAAGTTACAGAATTTTCAAAAATTTTAGACCACATTTTTCAAGAGTTGAAAATTTTATCCACGGTTATTTGTAAAAAAAAACGTAAATTAAAATTTTAAGTCAAACAGCGGACGACATAAAAAAAGTCCAGAAAAGAAAGACGATGCTTTTTGGAAGCTCTATAAGATTATAATAACTTTTTGAATTTTTTTGAAAAATCGAAAATTTAAATTTTGATCACTCTAAAAAATAATGAAAAATAAAAAATTAAATTTTGCGGTCAGCCTATGCAAGAAACGAGAAAAGATGAAAAAACAAACATTATGCCACCAAAAAAGATTAAAAATTTTGTTATGAATCACTTTTTGATAGGACGCGTAGTTTTTGTTTTATTCATAAAAATCTACAATGAAAATAAAAAAAACAAATTTTTGGATACACGAAACAAACTGCGAAAAAAATAAAGAGACAAATGTTGTTAACTCTAAAAAAGAGCAGCAAATTTGTTATCGATCATTTCTTGATAGGATTTGATGTTTTTTTAATCGTGAAAAATGACATTTGAAAATAAACCAAATTACACTTTTGGAAAGAAGACACAAGTTACAATAAAATAACAAAACAGAGTTCCAATTAGATCTTTAAATTTACTTTTAACCTTTTTTTCTGACAAGACGCGTGATGAAAACGTGTTCGTTAAAGCCAAATGAGCTTTATCAAAAGATAATTCACAATCACTAAATTTCAGTGGACTCATCCGGGCTGGTTGAGATATCGTGGGACATCGAGGGACTTCTTTCGACTTCGAGACTCAAATGGGATGCCACTCGAGACTCTTAGAACGACTAGATTCCATCGACACTCGTTTCAAACCGTTTGAATTCTCCCGCCTTTTCTATCTACTAGCGTCTGCCAGATTCGAAGGAGAATCCGAGACGACTCATCTACCTGGCGTAGAACCATTTGGAAAACTTCGCGATGAGAAATTTCTTCTTCAATTCCCAAGAGTATCTCTTAAAACACTCTCCAGGGATTTTTCTGTGGCTCTTGCTTGAATCCAGAGTGTAAGATCGATTCTCAATAACCAAGTAAATGAAACTAAGCTCGACTCGTGGCCACAATGGATCAACTCAATTAATCTCAGTACTTTTATTACTGTCGAAAAAATGCCGTCGCACGTGGTCGAGGCGGAGATTTTTGAACTGGGCCTTCCTTTTAATTCAATGTTTATTTAAATGAAGTGGTGATTAATATTTTTTCTTGAAATGCCCCAGTTGAGTGTGGCTCCAAAAAGTATGACATCTGAATTGAACCCCTGTCAAGCATTTCTACTAATTCTATTTGATCATGTAATGGAGTCCCAGGTTGAGTTTTACCCAGAAATCCTGTATTATTATGAGTGAGCCCCCTCTACGAGTGTTAACCTAAAAATATGAAATTTTATTGAACTGAGCCCCCAGTTGAGATTTGTACTAAATTTTTGTTAACCCTACAAAGATGTACCCCGATTTTATAGTACTGAAAACTCATGAATCGATTTCCTTCCAAGCGTCATTCAGTCAAGAACTTTACCTCGTCCCACCCCTTTTTATGAGTGAGATTCATGGAAATTTTGAGCGTCGAGAATTGTAGATATTTTTTCGAGTGTATCATTGGCCTATGTTAAAATATTGTTTAATTTTCTTGAATGATTTCGTAAAATTAATTCAAGAAATGTTTATTGAAGTTTTGTTTGGTGAATCTAAGAAGTGTTTAAAGAATTCTCTTGACTTGGTCTCCGAAGTTTGTCTCTTACGTGACATTTTGTTAATTTCGTTTAGGTAATTATGCCGTGAAAATCGATGTTTACTAGAGAGAGTTTAAAGTCAGTATAGTTAGGCAAGCTTAGCGTAATTTCCTTTAAAATTGAAAAATGTCGAAGTTAAGAATATTATGAAAGGAATTGTTTGATTTGTTGTTGAGATTCAGAGGTCTGGGTTATGTGACATTTTGTGATAATTTTCAGTTTAGCTAGAGATGTGAGTTTGGCTATTACTAATTGAATAAATTAGGCTATGACTAGTCATGGGCCATTACAAACAACAGCGCTTTAACAACATCATTATTCTAACTTATAATTTAATGAGGTTAGGCTATAGTCAGTTTTGAGTTTAGGTTTCAATCATGAATAGACTTCTGAAATTAACGTGGTGAATTGTATTGAGTTTTGATTTTTGTTAAAGGATTATAGTTTAAGTCATCACTGAATATTTGTGAATAATTATTTTGAGCCTTCTTGAAGCAATTAAATTGAGTTTTTCTAAAATTTCGTTTAGCTCGATCCTAGCTAAGAATTTAGAGTTTTTAAGTTTTTGTTTTGAAATTGCCTAGCATGGAGTTCCGGACAGGGAAGCCAAACTTTTCGGAGTTAGTTTAGTTTTCGAAAATTAGGTTAGGATTTAACATTTATTTTTGTTATAAATGAGTCGATACTATTATTATTAGAGCCTTGGTTGATTTTAGAACTACGAACCTTTGAATTATGCCGAGACCCGAAACGTGATAAAACACTAATTGTTAAGCCAAGCTTCCTTCTATTTCAAATTTTGAATTGAATAAAAGATATGTTCTATTTGTTTTTGAATACCAAGTAATTGTGTTGCTGATGTTTTGAATGCTCTTTATTTGCGAACGCGCCCAACTACCGAGTCTGAGCTGAACGTGCGAGAAGCCGGTACACAGCGTTATTTCAATTGAGTTTAGTTTCTCTTTTTCTTAGATTTCTAGATTTTTATTTAATTATTTTTGAGATTTGAATTTTGAGAATTAAACTGGCCTCGAAAAGGCCATCATTTCTATTATTAGACTATAATTAAATTGCAACATTTCATGTCGCCCAACGTAGGGCCCACGCAAAAATAAATAGGGTTCTTTTAGAAAATATAGGACCTCAAATGTTACCACATTTTCAGGTTTGCTTTTATTCTAACATGACTATTGGTTACAAAATGCTAATACAATTCTCGCACGTCGAAGTATTCGAAGTTCGAATTGAAAAAAAAAAGAATTCTAACATTTTATATAAAATATTAATAAAATCTTTTAAGAAAAGATTCTGAAAAAAAAGATCCCCGACCAGAATTTTGACTAAATGAAATTCTGAGTAAGTACCCAATTAACCCCTAAAACTGTTGAGATATCCATAACACGCCCACTACTGTTAAATCTTACGCGAAAGACTCGTTACGTTTAAACGGTCTTTTAGAGACGAAGTCGAGTATGTCGATCCTGCGTTAGAACTAGAGCAGTCAAGTGGATTATCACTGGATGATTCATAAGAAACTTGCTTATAGGACACCGAAAGGACAAAAGACTCGTAAGAAACAGAGGGTTGGCATAACTTGAGATTCAGAGTAATATTAGACTGCACGGGTCCACGGTTCGAGATGAAAACGCGAATTCTCTAGAATTACTTTATACTAAAGTCGCGAATAAATTTAGTAAAGAATCAAGTAGAAATATGGAGAGAACGACTGATCTTGGAGATAGTCCGGGAGATCGGGTTCCTCGCTTAGATCCTCGAGGAGGTGCGATTAGCAAATCAACTATACGAGGGATGCCTTTTTGCCAAATTTTTCGGGAGTGGGGTCTCCTCATACTACTTCGAGTTTTTGAACAATCAATTAAAAATAATGTCTTTAATATCTGAATACTTAATTCCAATTATTTAATTTTTTTACAGTAAAAATCTCCAACACTGAACATTTTAAACACTTTGATTGAAAATTTTTAACATTATGATCGTCGACTTGGACCAATTTTTATCTAGCCAGAGAAGTTTTTTTTCCTTATCGTCTTGGTAAGCAGACTCTTCTAAACATGCTCAATATCTATTGTATAAGATATAGTTTTTAATAATTATCATGTTCTTCTATATACAAGGTGTCACAGTATTAAAAAAACATTTATATATTTTTTAATTTAAACAAAAAAATGGCGTCGAAAATTATGATAAAAATTTTTTGCTGAAGTTAATAATTACCGAGTAATTAACAATTAAAGAATAATCAATCAGAAGCACACGTTAGACGATCAACAGTCCATGTGTCATTGACAAGAGTGTGTGCAAAAACAAGTTTAGTTCGTATAATTTCCCCTAGGTTCGCTTTTCCAGTAGGTAGTGACTCTCTGGTGAAACCTCACGCGTAAACGATATACAAAAATTAAAAAATATATTTTCTACAATCAACCAAATTATACAACATTCTCATGAATTCTGAAGAATTATCTTGAATTCAGCAAAATTCTCTTAAAATCAGCCAAAGTCACTCTAATTCTGTGTATTCTTTTGATTTTAGCAGAATTATTTTGAATTCAATGAAATTCTCTTAAATTTTGTATCATTCTCTTGAGATCAACAGAATTCTCTTGAATAATGCAGAATTCTTCTGAATTTAGTAGAATTTTCTTGAAAGCAGCAGAATTCTCTGGACTTCCGAAGAAATATCTCGTAAATTCATTAGAACTCTCTAGAATTATGTAGAATTTTCTTGAATTGTGTATAATTCTTTTAAATTTAGCAGAATTCTCTTGAATTCAGCAGAATTCTTTTGAATTATGTAAAATTCTCTTCAGTTTAGTAGAATTCTCTTAGGTTAGACTGAATTCTTTTGAAATTATGCAGAATTCTATGGAATTTAGTCAATTTTTTTGAATTCATCAGAATTTTCTTTAATTTAGCAAGATTCTCTTGCATTCAGCCGAATTCTCTCGAATTTAGCAGAATTCTCTTTAATTCAGTACAGTTTACCTAAAAAATATAGAATTTCCTTGAATTCAGTAAAATTCTTTTCAGTTTAGCAGAATTCTCTTCAAATGTGTAGAATTTTCCTTAATTCCACAGAATTCTGTCCAATTTTGTAGAATTCTCTTCAACTCTCTAGAATAATCTTAAATTCTGTAAAAGTCCTTTGACTTCTGTAGAATTCTCCTGGAATACGTAGAATTTTGTTGAATTCTGTCAAACTCTCTTGAATTCTGTAAAATTCTTTAGAAAATTGTTGAACACTTTTGAACTCATTACAAAAATGTTGAAAACTTTTGAATTCATTAGAATAAGCTTTGATTTATTTAGAATTCATTCGTACTTCCCATTTTTTTCGTGAACCTCACAAGAAATGCCGATAAAATTCCATTAAAAAATACGACCACCCAGAGTCCTAATAAAATGATTGTTCATTCCAGTGACATCCCTCTGATGACGTCCATACACCTCTCTGGACTCCTCTCGTCTTTAAAATATCTAAGATTAAAATTTCCAATTTTTCCATTCGGAAAGTTTCAAGTTAGAAATTTACAATTTAGAAAAATTTGTATTTTAAAATTGTGCAGTACTGCATGGGTACATTTGAAATTGTTTTGTTTCCAAGACCTCTTTGGAATTATTCTGTTTTAAAAGCTTGAATTTAAAAATCTTAGTTTTTGGCAATTTTCAATTTTGAATTGTTCAATCTGCAATGTTAATTTAAATGAACATTTTTTAACACTACTTTTCGGAATTGTAAAATGAAAATTGCGACTCAACTAAAAGTAAACCTATTCGTCGTGCAAGTCTTTCAAAAGGAAGGTTACTTTCAGAATCAGCGCTTCAAAATACATCATGAAATACCATAAAAGTGGGATAAACACGAATTTTATGAAATTTTGTAACTTAGTACGTATGTATGTTTAATCTCTCCCTTTTACGGGTTTGAGGGCCTCCGCTCCCTGTACATATATTTACATTTCATCCTTAATCTAACTTAACTGCTGCTTATATTCTAGTATTTCGACTTACTTAGAATAACAATAATATTAATACTATTAATTCTTAAACTTCTAAAAATGAGCGATCTTCCAGGGCTTCCGTTTTCTCTTACCATCAAATAGATTTTCAACTATTTAAGATTTAAAATTTTTGCTAGTTCCTTTCCTTTAAACATGATTACCCGTTTTCTCTGCCCTGTTCCCTTGCTTTCTCTTACTTCTTCCAGTTTCTTCATCCACGTCACTCCCTATCCATTACCACCCAAAATCTATCTTACACACTCAATTACACTCAAATGTCCCTCTTCCTCTCCTGCACACCTCTCTAACACATGTGCATTTTTCTGTATCGAAAAATTCGGAAATGTTAAAGGTTCCTAATTCAAAATTGCCGTGTACCTTTTCTTACGTTTTTGCAAGTTCGCAATATGACTTTTACATTTTTTATGTGATAGTGAACATTTAATCTTTAATATCTCCGAATATATTGATCCTGCGAAAGATGAAAAAGTTTAGTTTCAGAATGAGTGCTTCAAAATACAGAAGGAAATTTCATAAAAATCAAACGAACACGAATTTCGTAACATAGTGTAAATGATTTGTACATTTATTCAAACGACAAAAATGCGTACAATTTAAAAATTTTAATATCTATGCAATGTTCAAGGAGTATATTTAAATCAATGTTTGTGTATGGTTTATTTGCTTAAATAATTATTATTTCATCAGTACTGACTCACCTTTCACTCGATACAACTGAATAAGAGGTTCGAAATCAGGAATTCAAAAAACTATCATAAAACAAATTTCATGCTCTTAAAGGATTTTTTTTTCAATTTAACGAACGTATTAGACTTGCAATTCTGAATTTTTATATTTTTATGACATATTTAAAACCAGCAACCTACGCAATGTTTCCTTAATTGAATTCATCAAATTGTAGTCATATTCAGAATGTGTAGCTACCTTATTGAGTGCGCCATTTTTAATTTTGAAATTAGATTTGGAATTAGGAACCCAAAAAGTATTTAAAAATTAAATTTCATGTCAATCGGATAATATTTCGACTTTTGACCACCTTCTCGACAATCCGGACCACTGTGCGCCACCTTTCAGTCTAGCTATTACTGGGAAGTGCTCGGACCCTATCCATTCCCCACATTCATACTGCCTATCATATTCCTCATTCTTTCTTCCGCTAGGATCTAGTCTATGACTGTTTCTCCCTTACCTATAAATGTGATATTTCCTTTCTCATCTCCTTTCATATTGTCATTGCATATAAATCATCCTGTTTCTCCTATTACGTTTAGTAACCTCCTCCCCTCCAGGTCTACCTCCCTATGTTTGGAGCTCCTTATATAGGCCTCCTTTTCTTCATCCCAAGTCCCTCCCCCTTGCTTGCCAGTCCAAGCATTCAAGTCACCTCCCATCAAAACCAACTCTTCCTTCTTTTCATTCATCCACCTTCTTTTTACTCTACAACCTTCCTCTTCTCCTCTTCTTCTATATACACAAACCACCGCTACTTTGACTTTTCCAATTATAATCCTTCTTACCATTGTTCCATTCTCTTCCTCCCTATTCTCCTGTGTTCCCCTTTTTACTGCCAATTCTTTTTTCACCCTTGAGACCATGCCGCCCATCCCTCTATCTTTAACGTGCTCCTTTCTTGCTTCTTGTATTGTCCACACATAACCTTTCGGTAACATCTTTTTCATTCCCTTCCAGTCCTTCTCATCTTCCCAGGTTTCAGTCATCATAATCATATCCCACTTTTTTAACTCCCTTCAAAATCCTTCATTCTTGTTCTTCAAGCCTGACACATTCCAGAAAGCTATTCTCACGCTTTTCTCTTTCCTTCCCTCAGCTATCTTCCTTACTTTTCTTCTGCCTTGCCGTTTAGAAACCCCTCTGTTTTATCTATAAACTCTTTTGCCTCTTCCTTTTTCCTACCTTTCACAACTCTTTTTTCCTTTTTCCTCATTTCTTCTGATTCTTCGTCCCAGAACCATTCCTCCCCATTTATCCATATCCTGTCTCTCACTATCCATACAATGCGCTCCTTTTTCCTCTCTACCCATGCCATCTGCTTTATTTGCCATCTCCTTTTCCTCTCCCTCCATGTCAAATCCTGTTCCGTTCTTTCCCTTCTTCCTTTCGATAATTTTTTGTTCTCCATAATTTTCTTTTTCTCCTACTCATTCCCTTCTTTTACTATAGATATACCTTCTTTTTCTTCCTTCGTCCCCCCTATTCTCTTAACTCCTTCTACCCTTACCTGAACTCTAATATCTCTCACAAGATTTTTCATTTCCAGTTTTCCTGTTTCACTCTCCACTTCCAATCCCTTAACTACTATGTTATTTTTTCTCCTTGCCCTTTCTTCCCCTTGCAATCTCCTTTCCATGTCACTTAGTCTCTTCTTCAATCTTTCATTCTCATTTTGCGCGTTTATATAAACATATTTATAAAATGATTATTAGAACTAAATAAATAACTTCAAAAAATAGAGTTTTGTATCAATAATCAAGTTGATTTGTGAAAATATAAAACGAAAGAAACTTAAATTTAAACTCTACATCTGCATTAATAGTTTTTTACACGGAAAATTTATAAATATTGAATCAACAAAATATCGTTACGTATTCGCACGATACAATACTTTCTTGATATAAGAAAATATTCGTTGTCTTAAAAAATGTACACGATTGAAGAAATTTGATTTTCATTATTTTACTACATTTTCTTGAGACAAGACAAATTTTCTTGGATCATGAAAATATTGTATCATCCGTATTCGTACCGATATTTTCTTGTTTTATTGCTACATTTCTTCCGTGTACTAATGAAATAGTGCCTAAATGATTCATAATTGTTTTGTAAACATTTTTCTACTAATCGCCATAGGAAAAGGCTCGAATATGGTAAACAGACTCATTTTCAATGGATTCCCGGGACTATATTAACGAAATATATTGAGTATTAATAGGTAATTTCAAAGTTAATTGAATAATATTTAAAGAGATTTGTGGAAACCAGTTTTCAAAATTTTTGTTTATTTAACAACAAAGTTGACATTTTTCCTTTTTAGAGAAACTAGACAATCCGAGTTTTTTTTGCAACTACTTATTTATGTAAAACATCATGAAATCAGTAACGACACTCCATATAAATAGTATTCAGAAGATTACGATATTTAAACAAATTTATTTACTTTTTATAGAAAAATTACTAATTGAAAATTCTTCGTCAAGATTAAAAATGGCGAAAATAAATTTTCTTTAAGCAACGCCTAAAATGAATTATGAGCTCACCATAAATATAATCATATCAGAAATTTGGCCTATTTTTGTGTTTTCCAAACACTTTGTTCATTTTACGAAATCAACCCGCAAAGAAAAACTGAGGGAGTAAATACAAAAAAAGTATATGTCATAGCTCTAAACTACTTTATAGCTTACTAAAACTAACCACACTAATGTTTCGAAAAGAAGCCATGAATTTAACATCTACCTCTAATTAAAAATAGAGATATTAAAAAAAATGTGAGCCAAAATTTAATTATTTTTTGGGGGCTTACTAAAGCAGACAAAAAATGTTAAACTAAAAATAGGCACCACAGAAACCTTTCCAAGACATTAGTGGATATTCATATTCCTACAATAATATTGGACAGCTCCAACAAACCACACCCAGTACAGTTAACGAACCTCATATCAGCTGCCTTCAACTCAAACTGCCAAAAAAATGTAAACCTTAAAATAATCAACCCATACACTTTCCCAAGACTCAAGTTGATATCCCCTTCCCTACAATAAAACGGGACAGCCAAAAAAACCACCCTTAGAACATTATACGAACCCCGTCTCAGTTGAGGTCCACTAAAGCAATCAAACTAAAAACAAATCCTAGGACATTTAATGAACCCAGTCTTAGTTACCTTCAACTAAAGCAGGCAAAAAAATATCAAATTAAAAATAGTTATCACAGAAACTTTTCCAAGACTCTAGCAGATATCGCTATCCCTACAATAATATAACACAACCACAAAAAAGCGGCCCCAGTACATTGAACGAATCCAGTCTAAACTGCCTTCAACAAAAGCAACCAAAAAAATTTTAAATTGTAAATATTCGCCTCAGAGGCCTTTCCAAGAGTCTGACAGAGATTGGCATCCCTACAATAATATTACACACCCCCAACAAAAAACACCCCTTGTACATTTAACGAACCCAGTCTCAGTTGCCTTCAACAAAAGCAGCCAAACCAATTTCGAAATAAAAAAAATAGTCAATCCAGACACCTTTCCAAGACTCTTATAGATATACGCAACTCTACAATTATACTAAACAGCATCAAAAAGCCACTCCTAGTACATTAAACGAACCCCATCTCAGTTGCACTTAATTAAAGCAGCCAAAAAATTTTCAAATTAAAAATAGTCATCCCAGACACCTTTCTAGGACTGTAGCAAATATCTAGTACATTGCACGAATCTCTAGCAGATATTGTAATTCCTCCATTAATATTATACATCATCAAAAAACCACCCCTAGTACTTTCATCGAACCCTGTCTGAGCCTCCTTTAAAATGAACCGCTAAATAATTTAAAATTAAAAATAATCACCCCACACACTTTTCCAAAACTCGTTTTGTTTTTCTGAAACTATAAGAGCCAACAAATTTCAAATGAAAAATAATCACCCCAGACATCTACAACAGTCTTTTGAAGGTGTTTGGGGTGACTATTTCTAAATTGTGAAAAATATTCTGTTCGATTAAACTTGAGGACGTTCTAGTTACAGCGTCTATCCTATTTTTTGTTCTTTCTCAAAATTTCTTCATCGCGGGTATGTTTACAGTGAAAAATGCACCCTAAAAAAATAGTTGGTAATCTTTAATACATGCGTATACCAGTAAGAGACGATTGAATGACTAATCATCTAACTAGGAATGGGTCAGTCCTCATTTGCGCACGTATGTATCATATATTTCCAATCTATTTTTTGTATAAAACTTTTATTTGATAAAGAACAATGGTCTCCTGAGCTTAACGATATTAATTATTAAGTTTGTTAATTATCAAAAAATAATTAAAGTAAAATAAATTCTATCAGCTGGGGCATCGTCAAAACATTTTCATCAGGTGTGCGTTCGCCTCATTTGTCCACATATGTATTAGGGTGACCAGAAAAAATCACTTTTGGTTTTCTCAGGAGTGAAGGGCAAATAATGTTGATTTATGCAATTGTAGAAGCCAGATTTTTTTCCCTTCAATTTTAAACAATATTTAGTGGTGGCCCAGCGCCTTTGAAAGTTGTCATTGCAAAAGCTGACAATTTTTGTAAGTGAAGAGTCGATCGTAAAAGTGCAACACCAGCAGTGTCTGATAAGGTCGCTTGTTACCTCGCTGACAACCATATAACCTGGAAATTTAATCCACCTGCCGCTCCACACTTTGGAGGATTATGGGAAACAGCGGTACGATTGGTGAAACACCATCTCCACCGTGTGATCGGAGATACTACTCTAACTTTTGAGGAGATGTCAACTTTTCTTGTTCAAGTGGAGGCGTGTCTCAATTCAAGGCCAATCCAGTCTTTAAAGGACGATCTCAACGATATAGCCGCTCTGACTCCTGCACACTTTCTCATCGGCTCTTCAACTTTCACAATACCTGAGCCTACATTAATAAATGAAAGGCTGACACCTAGAGAGCGTTGGCAACTCTTAACTCGGGCGTACCAAACCTTTTGGAAAAGATGGTCGTCGGAGAACTTACATGAACTACAAACTCGCCCTAAATGGCAGAAGCCAACCCCTCCGGTCAAGAAAGGAGACCTAGTATTGGTTTTGCAGGAGAAAATTCCTCCTACTAAGTAGCCTCTGGCTCGGGTGATTCAGGTAAAATTGGGCTCAGATGGTCATATTCGTTCTGTAACTCTGAAGACGGCAACTGGTCTCTTATAAAGACCAGTTTTGAACATTGTTTCGCTACCAATTTCTGTTTCAGATTCTGCCGATGCTGCGCCACTGCAACCTTAGCAGGGTGGACGTATCCCCAAACCCATCTCAGTGTTGGGCACATCGTTCCAGGTCCAAGATGGACAAATCCTTTTTTCAGATGATTCGTGAACATATCATGAAGGTGGACAGAAATGTTGGAGATATTTTCGTTCACATACTTCTTATTTTATGTTTAATGTCGTGTTCACGCGTGATCTCGGATCGCGTACATCCCTGGTGTTTCTGCACACTCACGCTTTTGGGGGACAGAGTACCTGGAGGGGTGGGAGGACAGTCAGTACTTCTCAATGCACGGTCCGAGTCACTTCTATGTACGAACGTAACCCTTCACTGTAGATTCGTTACTAAATGTGTTCCTTTTTAATTAATCAGTAACAATACTAACTGTGTCGCCTGCTACTGATTATACTATACTAACTTTTCTAGGTATCTATTTTCACGTTGAAAATGGATACAATAAACTTTTAATTATTTTTGTGATGAATGTAGCATTATTTTTCACCCTGCCCGCCCAACTACACCGTCGGATCTTTTTGCTAGTTTGAATTGCAAACACTACTGAATTCAAGAGGATTTTACATAATTCAAGACAATTCTACTGAATTCAAGAGAATGATACAAAATTCAAGAGAATTCCACTGAATTCAAGAGAATTCTGCTGAAATCAAAAGAATCCCACAGAATTAAAGAGGATTTGGCTGATTTTAAGAAAATTCTGTTGAATTCAAAAGAGTTCTTCAGAATTCAGGAGAATTATAAAAAAATTCACAGGAATGTTGACATCAGTCAACATTTTCATAACAAGGAAATATCACAAGATATCAACTACAATTACGAAAATTGTATCAAGTGGGAAAGCAAGGAAGATTGTCGCGGCGAAGTAAAATTGGAAATCCTAACAACTAAACTCAACAGAATTGGAAATAAAACCTGAAACTACATAGAATACTTCCGAAATACAGTATTAAAAACCTGAGACTAGACCAATAACAAGAATAATGCAGAAACGCTGAGCACTAATATTATACGATAAACAAAACAACATGAGCCAAATATTAAGAAGACAAACCCATATAGAGAAGGCAGAAATTCAAGACATACACAAAGAGCTAAATGTAAGAATTAACGAAATACTTTTAATGCAATCATTGCTGAAAAGAACAATGAAAAACATGCCAACGCAAGAAAAAAGTATAAACGAGAAGTATAAACGATTATGCCTGAAAGCAAAACTTAATCACTCATACAATAAAATCCAATATTGCCAAGTATGCACATTAAAACTGAAGATCTGCACCACATAGGAAAATCAGATGTTGGATACCATTCTAACAGATTGATGGTGACCATCGACATCCCCCCCTTAGAAAGAAATTTCTATCAATTGTATAAAATATACCGATATCCAGTATATCAAATTTTACTCGCCAATATTTTACTGGAGCCGCATACATACTACCTAAACAACCGTATATCGCGTTATCATCTGACGACATGACCAGAGATTTTTCTTAATAAATAAAGAATATAAAAACTCTTGTATATCAACTACATACAATACAATTTGGTAAGCAAATCAACCTATACATACAACCTCAATCAGCTCATCCTGTGAAGTCATCATGTTACTTGAACCATCAATAACAATTCAGAAATATGACGTCTGAATCACTCTACATGAAAACTCATTTTGGACACAACTACCTTCCTTTCAAGCATGGTTATATTCAACAAGCAGCATCAGCATCAATTGCCCTAATAAGACAACAAAACGAGAAAAAAATTTAAAATTCCGGAATAATTCGATTAGGCAGCGGATGTATTGCTAGAACAAAAGATAACACGATAACA
>CAKNXH010058814.1:38983-64980 GCA_932178445.1 Andricus quercusramuli | reverse complement strand
TACCCTCACGTGATAAATGCTATACTAACGATAGAGCAGAAACCGCGAGGTAATTAAAAAGTGTAATACCACTTGAGAACGTAAGCTCGAAACATACCGACAGTTCAATGACAAACAGAAACTTCTCACAAGTTCTGTTTAAAATGAGATTACTATATAGAAACAAATTAGGAATACATATATGCTTATAAACTATATATATACATATAGTACGGTATAGTAATACATGAATAAGCCATAAACATACGAATATGAATATTCAAATACAATCAAATGTTCTCAAACGAGAATAAAATGCACTAAATACAATGTACTACGGAATGAGTAGGTGAATAGTCAGACAGGCTGTAACCGAAAGTGTCTGAATAGATACACTAATTACAGTTAAGTTAAGACGTGAAGTTCATACTCCTCAAATGTCAAGGGAAGAGACAATAGGATCGCCGAGAATCCCAACAAGGCGAGTATATTAGCCATTAATGTCACTCTCCTCGCGGTATTGACAACAGCGTATGTGATTTTCTAGAGTCTTACGTTTCCAGCAGTCATACTAACAACTTCGATCTACAATTCGCTCTGAACAAGTCGCGTACTTTAACTCTTCGTGAATCAAGTAACGAATCATCAAGTTGTGAACTAAGTCCCTTCGATTTCAGTCGTCGTACGATTATCGCTCTACTACTAGTGAACAGTGCTTGTGCATCATTTTGCAATATTAATTGAGTCACTTCCAAGTAAACTCATACAAATATCCGGTAGAGTTCCGTCGCTGCTCTACATAATATATGGTGATCCTATCGACAAGACAACTCTCTCTTGCCCTTTCTAGCGTAGAAAGGTACATATAAGTTCTTTTTATGTAACTGTTAATTCTTTTCTCTGTGTTATGAATAAACCATTCTGTAACTTTAACTACACCTTAATTATTTCAAACACTTTATTGAAGTAATCCCCATAAGATTGTTAGTGACAACGAACCCACAAACAAATAATTTGCGAGGTCTTACCAACCTGACATAATCAGCAACACTGGTCGCTCTCTTTCTGACTTTTCCACACTACCCTCGCCTTTTACTCGTGACGTGACCGTAATGGAGTCCGAAGTTGAGTTTTACCCTGAAATCCTGTATTATTATGAGTGAGTCAAAAACTTTCCCCTTGCCCCATCCCTTTTAATGAGGGAGATTTATAGAAACTGTGCATCAGGTTTTTACACAAATATAATAGCTTGAATGAAAAGCTCTGCCAACTTTAAGCCATGAGTAGCTTGATTATGATCTGCTTGGCCACCTATATTCTGTTGTGTTCCATGTCTAAAGTCCTACGAAGCTACGAATGCCATTGTTGTTGGATTAAAATGAACTCGTTTTCGTATTGCCATTTCATCCAGTAGAAGGAATCCGTGGCGCCAGAAGGTGGGATTTCTGTTTACATAATATTTCAACAGTTTCGCAAATTTATGATCAAATCCGTAGGTAATGTCAATTAGCGCTAAATATCTAAAAAAAATATATGCAAAATTCATAATAATTTTGTTAAATTACAAGATGCTAATGAACGCATATGGAGAAGCGTAGACCACAAAATAGAGTCTTCTGAATACTTTGTATTCTTGCTATTCTTCTTCTTAGATGCAAAAAGTACTTTCTTTATTACCAATCATTCACTTTTGATCAATCTATGAGAATTCAACTCTTCAGATAAGGTATTCCTCTCAGTTATTAAGTGAATTTTCTAGCAAATTTACTTTATCGATCTCAACAGCTTTTTTATCTTTTGAATGACAATTTAACTTGGAAGCTAGTATCATTTCATCATTTTGTTTAAGACGAATAATTTTTTAAAGTAAAGTATTTTTCGGACGTTTACAATAACAATATTTCTGCTTTAAATAATTCTTAAGTTAGTAGAAGCAACAAATAACATGTCGCAATTTACATTCACAGTCATAACAGAATTTTGGCTGGATGTTTTCTGCTTTATATTTGAATAAAAATCAGGGATAAATTTAAAAATCGTGCATTACTGGCAAAGCACCTTCTATTTCTTCAACAGCTAATATTTAATTATCTGTTAATGCATTTTGGCTTTCTTTAATTTCTCTATCCCTCAAAAATGCTATTAAATTCACTTCATGATCGACCACAACTTTTTAATACAAATAGTTTTCGTGCTGCCATCTTTGCTTCTATCAATCATTTTACTAAATACTACCAACCTGAGTTCGCCAGTATGAATAATGTTTCGCATCCAACCCAAACGGAAAGATACACTTTTTTCATTTTTAGATCAATAGCAAGACAGGCAACGGCTCGCTTTTTATCAACTGGAAAAATATCAGAAATCTTATCAATTAAGATAATTTTTGATTTTTAAAATCATCCCTAATAGCACGGAACGTTCCTGGAACGATTCCGGAACGTGTAAAATGTCCGCCGCTTAAGAACGCTCCAAACAAAAATTACAGTTATTGTTATTATTATCAACAAATATCGCGTAAACCGTAAGAAATAGGTCAAAATCGATGTCAGTTTATAATATTGATATCATATTATAGTGTGCTATATGCGATACGCTAAACTGAAAAATGACATCCATTTTTACCTATCTTTTATGGTTTACGAGATAATTGTTGTTGAAAGTAACAATAACGGAAGGTTCCACTCAGGTCACAGTGAAAAGATCCCAGAACGTTCCCAAGCGGCGGATAATTTACACGTTCCCGGAACGTTCCGTGCTATTACGGATTAGTACCCATTTGTAGCACTTTTATCATTCGTATCATTTTCAAATATTTCTAAGATATCTGAATGTTTTTTTTTGCTTAACATTCTTCTTTAGAAAAAACTTACTAAACAAATTTTGTTATCACGCTGCCTGATGGTGCACATGCTCTCGGAGCTATCGTTGGCGGCGTCACATGCTTTCTTATAAAATGTATATTTGCACCAATTTTCAATGAATCGATCTGAAAATTTCAAAAAATTCCTATAATAGGGAGGAACAAATGTTTTACTGGATATTCTTTTTACTACGAAGTTCACTCGATACTTTTTGTCGGCGAAACTGAAAAACGGGGTTAACGATGTCTCTACTTACAATGTAATATTTTGAAATAATAGGCGATTTTCAGTTTTTTCTTTATTTTGTGGGTAGTCATTTTTTACATCAAGTTTCAAACAGTTTCAATAATGTTTGTCCAACTTATGGCGACTTATTTCTTGAAAACTAATTAAATTCGGGGAAAAATTTGTTCAGTTGTTCATGCTTATTATTAAAAATAATCATCAGATGAAAACACAGAAAATAGAAAAAAGTTCCGTTTCGTCATTCTCGACAATTCCACATTTAAAAAAAAAATTAATTTTGTCACTTGAATTTTCCGTTCACCGAGACTTTTGGAAAATACTGTCACCCTACCTCGAGAGCTGGGCGAGTTCCTGGATCCAGAAACTCAATTATGACCTATACTTCAATGACCCCCCATTTTGATTTTATATCCGCAAATCACGCAAATACGGCAAATGTACGATAAAATGATGGCATGTCAAGAGTTTGTACATGGAAAATAATGACAGGCAACGGGCAGACCGAGCGTCACGCTAGTGGCTCGATAGCTTCACAAACTTGCCGCTATTCACAAAAGTAACACGCGCCACCAGTGTAAGAGCGAAAATCATATCACCCTATGTTTCTACAGTTTCTATAATTCCCTCAATCTTCTATACTTTTTGACTGTTTAGCCAGCAAATATAAATCATCTACTTTCTATTTCATCACATACATTACTTGTAAGTCATTTCCTTTGTACCAAACTTGGTTTAATATCCTTTGTTACATACGGCGCACATCTATAGCTTTTGTTATTATTTCTACAAGCCTGTCTGCATATGTATTAAAATTTTGCTCTTCAGCTATTTTTAGTGACTACTGAAATTTTTATGTGTTTAAAACTTGATTAAAGCCCATAAAAGAATCAAACTTGAAAAGAGTGGACTGTATTAATTGTAACGGGTTTCTTCGTTTTGCCGGATCTTTCCTTTTAGAGCTGTTAAAGAGAAGGGTTCTTTATATAACCCAAACCATTGTTAACACAATACTTATTTAATCATCTGATAAATTTGAGACTTGAGTACACATTTGCAAAAGAGCCGAGCAGGCTAAACGAAACGAAACGGAACGGAAAAGCTCCGTATGGATAGGCTAAATGATGCGTACTGGCCCTTGTCGATGCTTCGCTAATGGGGAGGGAAATATTGAACGCAGAATCGATCCCTAGTAAGCGCGGGCTTACTCTCGATATTTGAATTCGTTTAAAATACATAAATCTTTAAAGTAATCTAAACAATACGTAACTTTATAAATAATTTTTGAATTCACAATTCTACTACTATATACTTTCATTTGAATTATCAAGTGACCATTAATCTTTGAAGTATTTAATATATTAACTACCTTCTTGGATACAGAAAAAACTAAATCAAAACATGCTTCAGATGCATCTGCTCTTTATTCTTTTAAAACAAGGACACTGTACGATAAGCGACGAAAACCATACGGGAACACTCTGGGTCCAGGTACAATTTGAAAATTTTGTTTCAGATGTCTTATTATTCATGTTCTAATGATATAAATGTACAATTTCTGGTTTATATATGAAATGAAAAGATAATTTTATACATTATTACTATATTTTCCAGGTTGAAAATGAAATGTTTAAGATTTAAGAAATCTGTATTAGGATCGGGGATGGTAATGACCGATCAGATGATGATACATATCACATTACGTAAAAATAAAAATCCACACTACCGATCTAAAATACCCCTCGAATTCAGAATTTTTTCGTTTTCTAAAATTTTAATTCAATTTAATTTTTTCTTTCGATCTCTACAGTAGCTTAGTGGTAAGAGCACCCGACCGGCAATCGGAAGACCTGTGGTTCGATTCCCAGCGAAACGAAGGAGAAGATCTTTTTTCACAGATGAAATTCAATATTAAAATGTTTACGTTTCATAAAACAGGGTGTCTACTCATTTTCGCCCACCAAATTTCCGGTCATTTCCCGGCTTTTTCCCGATCGTAAGTACCAAATCTTCTCTTATTAGAAATACGAATAATAGCTACTTGTGAAACAAGTGCACAAAATATTAACAACCGCCTATGCGTACGTGTATCACACGATATTTTTTGCAACAACCACCCAAGAAAATTATTTAGCACTTCTTTCACACTTGTCGCCAAATTTCCGAGCCTGTATGGTGGGGTTTTCAGCAACATTTTTGTACAATTTTTTTACACGAATTTTTAGGACAGTTTTTATTTTGCCCGCGTGCAAAGTTACTCATTCCTACAGTGCGCATGCGCAATCATTTAACTTGAACAATTCTTTTAATAATTGAAGTTTTGTTTTCAGGGTTTCGTAGCCCCGGGCTGAAACCCTTATGATTTCGGTCGGGTGTCCATCCATCCGTCCGTCGTGCAAAAGGACATAAGCGCCAACATTTGGCACAGCAAAAGGGCATAAGCGCATAAAAGTTTGTTTTCAAACATTTTGTTTACAAATTTCGTTTTTCAAAAAAAAATGTTCACCAAAAAATTTGTTTTCAACCATTTTTTTCAAAAACAATTGTTTACGAAATTCAAAAATAATTTGTTTTGAAATGCTGTTAAGACTTAAATTGAGCTGCCGGATCGAATAAGGGCACATAAAATTATTTCGCCGAGAGTGGGAAGACTCCTGGAGGCTTTCTGAAACATTTCCGAAATTTAATTTTGAAAGGCTATATTTAGATGTAGGATTTCATTGCGCCTTTTTTTCTGCAGGCAAAAAGTTGTAGCTTTTTTAGTTTTCTAATTAGAGCCAACAAACGGACTTTTTTGGAAAAATCGATTTTAATTCGTTTTTCACTTCAACTCGTGCTCAGTCAGTCAGTTTTTGGAATTTTTTAATACAAGTTTTAGGGAATATAGTTCGAAATGTCCTGTTACTGATACAATTAAAGGACGTTAAAACTTTATTTGAAGCAAATTGTTAATGATTGTTTTCTGATGCTTAGAGCACGTTGGAGTTCTCCAACTTCCAGCGTTTCGTTTATCGAGCGAATTTTCAGCAACAAAAAACTTCCAGCAAGAAAGTTGTTAATAACAGTACAAAGAAGTTTTCTGGAAAATTTTAGCCCAATCGAACTGATATTCAAGAAATTATTAATGTCTTAAGTCGCTTGCGGCTATACGAATCACGCGCAGACTGTAGCGCCAGTTTCAGATCCGTTTCTTTATACAGTTCACCGGCGCCAAAAATAAAAAATAATCAAGAAATCAGGTAATATGAAAGTATTATGAATGAATAAATAAATAAATCTGCATAATATTGAATGATTCATTCATTTCATATTGGTTCTATTTTTAAGACGAATTGTGCAAAAGTAAAACAAAACATAAACATCTAAAAGGTAAGATTGACCGGATTCCTAAATCCGCGAATTTTTCAGTGCTTCCAATTCGTGGAACTGAAAAACTATTTTATCAGCAAAACTATCGTTTTTTCTTTCAGGGTGAAGAATATATATCTGTTTCAAAGAAAGTCCTGAATGCAGAAGTTTTTGAGCCAGTTAAACTCTGCTGTAAAAGTTTGAAGTCTTATGAACAAGGATCTCATTAGTAATGAAAAGTTCTGAAAGCATATTATTTCCCGTGTGGAAATTGCCAAATGTTGTCCAATTGCAAGTTTGGCCCCAACTTGTAAAATTATTCCATAGCTAGAACAGGGTTAATATCTTATTTCTAGTTTAAACTAACTCTGTTTCCCAGCTCTTGATTGCAGCACCATCAACTTGGCTGTGCATCTGTTTTCAGTCAAGCTTCATCTTAAACCTCTTGAACACAAGTAGATGACAAGTAGGTTGGTTTGAGGTTATATTGGCGAGTGATTTTGTGATTTCGTCTGTATCAATTATTAAAGTGTGATTCAAATAATCAAAAATATCGAAAGTGAAAAGCACTCGCCGCATTCGGAGATATCGAGCATTTTCCAACATTCCAAGATTCCAGAACGAAAACGAAAGTAAGTAAATAAATCATAAGTAATTTATGTTCATAAGGCAATGAAGTCAAACCTCAAAAAAATATGAATGTTGTATTTTTATAAAGAATGAATAATTTGCACATTCATAAGACTACTACTTGAGCCTACTTTTTGACGGAAAATCAAATTCGAAAATCCATAAACAATATCATCAAAAAAAGTACATGTCAGGAGAATTAACCATGACATTTACAGCTAGGAATAGAATATCAAATAAATTACTTGTTAAGGACTTTTATTTGTGCTCTTGTATTCTCGATGAGAAAATTATTATTACAGCGATTAATGATAATATATTATTATAATTTAACTTGAACTTCAATTTAAAATTTCCAATTTTTTCATTTTACAGGCGCTGTTTGTTAAAAATATGTGTACACTGAGGATGAAGTATTTGCTCATCTTGGAACGGTCTTCACTAATTCCAAAGATTAGGATGGCAATCGAAAGATGAGGCTGGCGACGAACAATCCGGTTCAGGAATAAGATTTTTCTTAAAATGTTCAGCTACTTGAAATGTTTCTTTTGAATGAACATTTTTACCTTTATAATCTTTTTTTACTCATTTTTTTATTTCTAAAAACAATCTTTTAATTTGAATGTGGCTGAGACTAGAAAAATTGATAAAGCCAAGTTGGGGCCAAGTCGGTCGGTAAGTTAGGCTCTGGCCAGGTTAGGCGTTTCATTTGTGGTTTGGTCCTGTGTAAATCCCCAATTTGGGGCCAAGTTTTTCCTGTTTTGGGCCCAGCTAGCGCCATGACAAAATTTTCACACAGTTTATATTAAAGACGTTTATATATTTTTTATTTATTATTAATTAAATAACGGAAAAAGATTTTAAATTAGAATAAATTATTTTAATGCATTGTTATATATTTATTGAATGATTCATAATACTATGATATTATCTGATTTCTTAATTAGTTTTTATTTTTGGCGCCGGTAAACTGTATTAAGAATCGGATCTGACATTCTCGCTACAGTCTGCGCGCGAGTCGCATAGCCGTTAGCGACTTGACACATTAAAAATGTATTTAATATCAGTTCGGTTGGGCTGAAATTTTCCAGAAAACTTCTTAGTACTGTTGTTAACAACTTTCTCGCTTGAAGTTTTTTGTCGCTGAAAATTCGCTCGATAAACGTAACGCTGGAAGTTTTTTTGGCTTTAATTAGAAAACTAAAAAAGCTACAACTTTTTGCCGCCTTAATGTTTGTCTCTTGTCTACTTTATCATACGTTCGTCGTTTGTCCCAAAACATTATAAAGCTTTTGTTTTTTTCTAATTTAAGATGTAGTCTCTATCTAAAAAAAGCCTCTAAAATTTTTGAGCCTTTTTTCTACGATACGATGTTATATAATTGTTTTTGTAATTGGAGTCACATTTTAGAATTATTTTTGAATTTGACCATAAACTTTTGACATGTTGTTGACTACAAAATTGAAAAACTCTTGTTTCTTACAAGATACTAATCACAGGTATTTTTATTTCTTTTACTTTTAAATTTTTTTTGTAAAAATTTAAAACTGTTGTTATTTATATATTATTTATTTAGATTATTTGAAAAAGGCACGCAGTGATAGCCGAAACGTCAGCAAGATTAATGAACAAACTCTTTAGTAATTTCGTTTGTTATTTCTTTTACTTTCTTGAAGACCGTAAGACCTACAAAATAATACTTACGCATATTTCTCGTTTGTCCTGGTTAGTGGACGCACAGTAAAATTATATATTATAATATAAGATAAATCAGGGATCGTAACCTTTTAGGTTGGACCCGAGGTTAAAAGGTTTCTTAAGGGTTCGGGTCCGAATTGGATCCTTTAATTTCATATGGGTCGGGGTCCGGACCCGAACGTTTTAAATTCTTAAGGATCCAGTTCCAAACCCGGACCCTTTAATTCCTTAAGGGTCCAGATCGGACCAGACAAATGATGGACCCTTTAATATCGGGCCCAACCTAAAAGGTTCCTTGAATTTTATTTGAGAAATTCACAAAGGCGATTTTAGGGAGAAGAACGAGTGGTTTAATTGGAGGTACTGAAATTATTGAGTTAACTTGAGATTGCGCAAAAGAGTTCGACTGGAGTTAAAGATGCGCAGAAGAGTGATACTACACATTATTCTGAGCAGTGGAGTTACACAACATTTGCGGCTGCGCATCAGAGTTCAATGGCACATATGGATGTGCAGTAAAGTTGCATAACACTTACAGCTGCACAGTAGAGTTATATGACACATGCAGCTGCACAGTGCAGTTACATAGCACTTATGGATGCTCAGTAAGGTTAGGGGTTACTTATAGATGTATAATAGAGTTACATAACACTCACATCTGCGCAGCAGAGTTCACATGACATATGGCTGCACAGAAGAGTTACGCGACACTTACAGCAGCGCAGTAGAGTTACATAACACATACGCGCCGTACAGTTATACGGTACGTATGATTGCGCAGTACAGTTACACGCCACTTATGGTTGCGCAGTAGTGTTACATGACACTTACAGCTGAACAGTAGTAACACGCCACATATATCTGCACAGTACAATTACACGGCACATATGGCTGCGCAGCAAGGTTAGAGTAAACGTTTAGATTAGTAGAGTTAAATATCACTCACATCTATGCAGCAGAGTTCTATGGCACATATGGAGGCGCAGTAGTTAAACGGCAGGTATGGCTGCACAGTACATTTACACGGCACTTATCGCTACGCAGTAAGTGTTAAGTAAACTTTTAGATGCGCAGTAGAGATGCATAGCACTTACATCTGCGCAGTAGAGTTTTATGACACTTGCGGATTCTCAATACAGTTAAACGGCATTTCTAACTGCGCAGAAAGGGTAGGGGTGTTTATATATGTGCAGAACACTTACATAGTACTTGAATCTGCACAGTATAGTTACATGGCACTTGTGGAGGCGCAGTAGATTTCCACACAGCTCCCGGTTGTGCAGTAGTTACATAGCAATTACGGCTGCGTAGTAATGTTATAAGTACTCCTAGATGCGCAGCAGAGTTACATAGAACTTACATGCGCACAGTAGAGGTCCATGGCATTTATGGATGCGCAGTATATCTACATGTCATTATGAAGTAGGTTGTTTTTCGAGTCACAGAATACAAATTTAAGGTCAAAATTCAGAAATGTAACATTTTGACTCATATTTCCAAATTTTGCTTAAATTTGTATATTTCCATAAAAGTCAGTACGAGGGTGGTTTTCCAGGCACAGAAAACAAATTTGTTGTAAAAATTCAAAAATTTCAAAAGTTGATTAACATTTTGAAGATTTGTAATAATTGGCTGATTCTCATGAAGTCCTAAGGAGGGGGATTTTCGAGTCTTCGAATATAAATTAGCGGTCAAAAGTACAAAATTCCAAAATTTGACATAAAATTGGAAAAATTAGACTGAATAGATTGATTTCCATGAAAGTCAGTACATTTTCAAAATTTGAGTGAAATTTTGGGATTTTTAGTGAAATTTTTTAATTTTTTAATTTTGACCCCAAATTCGTGTTCTGTGTCCCAAAAAACCCCCTCGGACTACGTTTCATGGAAATCTACCAAATTAGAAAAACTTTCAACATTTAAGTAAAATTATTTAAGTTTGCCCCAAATTCGTATTCTGTGCCCCGAAAACCTGCCTTGTACTACGTTTCATGGAAATTTATTAAATTGATAAATTTTGTCAAATTATAGTAACATTTTCGCATTTTTATTCCAAATTCGTGTTCTTTCTCCGAAAAATCGCATGTACTGAGTCTCATAAAAATCTCTTTTTGAATTTTATCACCAACCAATTTGTAAATTTCACAAATATAATTCAAGGAACTTTAATTCTTGACTCTTTAATTCCTTGAAGGTCCAAGTCCGAACCCAGAACTTTTGCATTCTAAAGGGTTCGGGCACGGACCTGGACCTTTCAAATTCTTAAGGATAGAGGTCCGAACCCAGACCCTTTAAATTCTTATGGGCTAATTGTAATTTTTTACCTGAATATTGCGAAATGTTAAAATACAAGGAATGCTATTCTCGGCATTAGTAAGTACTTTTCGTAGTTTCAACTCAGTCTGAGCAGAGGTCGATGACTGTATCTCACTACAATTTACATTGACCACAAGCAAGCCAAGCCTCTTAGCAACGATTCGTATCAAATTACACTTCCCACTGCCTTGCGGCCCTTCCACAAGAAACATTGGTTTTACGTTGATCCGAATATCTGTGAAAAAAAAACCTGTATTAATCCGCTGTTTCAGCATCTCTTTCAGTGCTTCATATTTTCATAATTTTCTTTACTTACCTTTGTGTAAAAATGGTAAAATGCAGGCTTTTAACTCATGCAAAGCATCTTCTAGAGATGGTGGACATTGTGAATGTGAATAAATTAGGTTGCTACTTGCCGAAATTAATTGTATGAGTATATCACAACTGTTCGTTTTTGGGAGATAACTGAGACTATGACTCTTTTGAATAAGCGTAGTTTCCTTATAAACACAATAGCAACCATTATAACTCGTTTTAAGATTCTTACTTTTTAGACTTCTAACTATAAAATATATCACAGTTAGTTCAGAATCAATAGAAGAGTAATAGTAATCAGGAGAGTACTCTTTGACATCTACACTAAATACGTCTTGCCAACGTAAGTAACGAGGTTTTGAGAAGTAATTCTTTAATAAGGAATCCGTAAAATCACTCGAGTATACATATGGATTTGAAATTATAGATATTGTAGCTTCTGTTGCGTATATTGCATTATTGGAAACAGCTGGAACTGAAAAAAGTATTACAAGATATAGTTAACAATTATAGAGAAAAATATTAACTACAGACCGTTTAAATATATATTACATGACGCTTTTTAATGACACAGATATATGTAAATATGTGGTTCAACGACCACCGCATGATCTCCCTGGGAGCGACTGTGATCCAGGAAAATGACACTATCTCCCAGTCGAAACGCCGTGAACACCTATAACCACGCCTTACGCTTGTGAGATGGGTGGCCACCAAGTCAGATGAAATTCCAATAAAGGGCCGGCGAAACCGTCGTGTGTCTAAAGGACAGGGAGCCACCTACGAATTAGAGATCTCTGCATCCATCTCGCGAGTGCGCTCTGGAAATAAAACGTTTCCGCGTGAGTGGCTAACCCGAATAGTATATATTCCAGGTGTTCAGAATATGCATGGCACGCTCTGCAGCTATCACTGGGAACTTCTTGTAAAATGCAGCTACTGTAAACTAAGGTGGAAATGACGCTGATCTAAGACAAGAAAGTGAAACCCTCTGTGTCAGAATTAGGTCCCAATGATTTGAGGAAAGCAAACGTTATCTTCGTCATCGAAGAATGATCTTTTACATTTCTGTAAAAGTTTCCGTGCCTTTCCTTTTATATCTCATATTATATGTATATTTCGGTTTTGGTTCCTTTGGAATCAAACCGAAGGGCCTATGACAAAGCCACCGGACGCGTCCTCAGGTTGCAGATAGAGGGTTCCTGTACCAAGGGTTTCTGCTGAAAATGTTTACAATAATTAATAAACAGTAGCGGTTAATTGTCCAGGGATGGTCGCGAAGGATAACCCCCAAGTGAAGGCGCAACAACCGTGCGAAAAGCTGAATGGCACCTGGGTGAGGTAGCTTAAACGGTGACTCTGGGATACCGGGCGACCTCTCGGAGTATGCAGCCTTCCCCTTGCATCCGGGGTTCTACAAGGATAGGCGAACCCTTCACCTAGCTGCTCGTGGGAACAACAATGATACCAACCAACAAATCACCAAAAAGTTGTACATGAGATTCAAAACGACGGAACGCGCACAGCAACCGACAATGCGTCGGCAAACAGTGTCGATAACCCAAGAGTTCGGGGTGCTAAAAATAACTTAGACGGAAACACGATGACGAACCGGCGAAACGCCCACACTGAATGGACGAATCAACTCAAGGATAACTTGCTAGACTGCTACGATGGCAGCATTATCCCAGTTCATGGAGGCTTTATGGCACGTATGCACACTCAGTGGTGCCAGAAACACGCAAAGCTTCAGCTCGTTTCGACTCAATCACTGCGAAATCAACGCGCCTACCTATGGAAAAATGGATATGTACACGAAGCGCTTCCCCGACCGCTGCATGAAAAAGCCGCAAACAAAGAACAGGAAGCGACATTATGACTAACCGCGGAAAGCAGGCACCCCCTAACAGTTCAGTTTATAGTGTAGCGAGAAGTTTGGCTGACTCAAATCAAAGGCTGAAACCGACGATGGATCAAAAGACCAAAAGACACTTGCATCAACTAAACACGAAGATTGGATGGGCAAGACAGAATACATTCCGATTTTAGTGTGTGATTGACTACATAACATCTGGCAGGTCGTCATGAAAAGGGTCCAAAAGATTTCGCACGAACTGAGGATCTATCATCAGGCATTGAACAGGTCAAATCTGCTGACAATCCAGCAGCACATTGTTGACAAAATACGGGTGTTATCTGACGCAAGGAGGAGAATACAGAAGAGGGAAGGCTGGGTCAGGAAGAATCAACAGTTTCTCGCTGGCCCTGCGTGTCCCTTTAGTGATCTCCCTGTTTATGTCAAAAGTACACCCAAGCCCAAAAAGGTAACACTAAAAATATCATCTGACTCAAAGAGCTCCGCGAGAACCTGACAAATCTTTCGGCGTTGAACAAGGTATCTGCGATTAACGTGCTTGCCGTCCAGGTTCTACTCTACTCGTTTGGGGTGGTTCAATGGACGAAGAACGAGCTTACGGCCCTTGACATCGCCACGCGTAAGATCATGCTTATGCATGAGAGCTTGCATATCAAATAATCTGTTCCGCGATTATACATCCCACGCTTTGATCGATGCAAATGGAAGAGATCCTCCCCTAAAAATGGTCTGGGAACACGAGATGATTGGCATAGATCCTCTCCTAAAAATGATTAGGAAACACGAGATGATTGACAGAGGGGACAGCTCGGAGGACCAAATCTCTTGGACAAGACGTTGGTATCTGCATCGGAGAGCATTCTTTATAGATTTTACGTCCTGAATGTGGCTCTGTGACATGACCAGGTATCTATAGGTCTCTCCAACGCCAAGGTGTCGTATAGCGCTTCTGTCTACGAGCTCGGGGTCTTCGGGGATGCCATTAAGTTTTCTTTGCTTCAAATGAACATAGGCGCATTCTTCTCACCCAAACTTCAGTCGAATCTCCAGAGTGTACTACACGAAAATCCTTAAAGATAGATTTAGTTGCTCATTTCTAGACGAGATCTTGAGATCATCCATGTAAAAAAGATGAGTGACCTTATGCTTTCGATATCCGGGTTTGCCGCAGAAGTACCCTTGGGAATGGCGAACAGGAGGGTCTTGCAAGAGTCGAGATGAGTCAGAGAAAAACTGTTCATTTTCTCTGATAAACCTCTCCCTCCGCTCGAGAATTCACCTAGCGTCAAATAGTACCCGTATTCTGTCAGCAATATGCTGCCTGATGTTCAGCAGCTTTGATTAGTTTAGTGCGCGATGACGGATCCGTAGTTCGCGTGCAAACTGCCTATCTTTGTGCTGAGTTGATGCATGCGTGCTCGGCTTGGTTCCTTTGGAATCGAACCTGAGGGCCTATGAAAAAGCCACCAGATTCGATATTAGGTTGCGGATAGAGTGCCAAAAGCTAAATGTAGTCCGGGGAAATTAGCTCGAAAAAGGCTAATTTCCAGAAAAAAAGGTATAGTTTTTTTTTCTTCACAATCATGTCCCTGAAGGCATTAGAAACGAATACCAAAAAAGTTCCCCATCAGATCGGCGCCGCAAACACCCCTAGCCTCGAAAAACATCCCTTAGACGGGTAGTAGCGCTGGTTTTTGGCTATTATATACGAAAGGGTGCGTCGCAGGATAAAAATGAATAAAGGTGAAAATATTTATAATAGAATTTGCAATAAAAAAGGTTGTATACACTTTTGCTGTACAGGCCATAGGTGATGCGTAATCAGCTCCAGGAGTGGGGGGGATGTTTTAGCGTATGGTGCGAAACGTACTCGCGCGCTTAGTTTTCGGCCCATAACTCATAAAAGGGTAGTTTTTGGACAAAAATGCATAGAAGAAAATTTGTAGAGCAGAAAATTTCCTTTTAGGACCAATACATTCTTTTTGGATTACATAAATTTGGAAAGTCATTATTATTATTTTTTTTACAGTGCACGTACAAGCACTGGGATCTCATTTCCACCTACCTGTAAGGTAGAGTTTTTGTTGCGTTTTTTTTTATTGTGGTTTACAAACGAAAGTTCAAATTCTATCAAAAATATAATTTAACATTCCATAGTTAAATATATAACAATTCAAAAATCGCTTTTTTAAGTTTTCTTATAAAACTCATTATTTCTGTTTGAGATTGCTTTACTCAGCCCTTGAACTCTTATATTTTAAAATATATCTCATGAAAAGTGAAAGTTGGATTGCCGATAAGAGGCTAGACTCGCACTAGGCTAGACCACTTGAGATTTTTTATGAGGGTCCAGACCCATCTGCGGGTGGGAATGGCTTGTACGTGGTGAACTCGTTTTTAAGGGTCCCAAGCATCCTCAACTGACGGGAGAAACTCTTCTTCGCATACGAAACCCCATAAATACTACACCCTGTAGATTCAAGAAAGGGACCCTCTCTATGCACTTGTTCTACAGAATAAGCAGTATTGATGTTGAAGTACTATGAGGCAGTTGTGTTTCGAAATTCATCATGGCTTCAACAAGTAAATGTTTTATATGCGAAAAAAGTTTGAGTGTAGGTGAGACAGTCGAAGTAAAAAGTGGAATTGACAATCTTAGACGAGTGAGTGAAATTCGCAAAGATGGATACATGAACTTATTACGAAGGCTCGACTCGATAGAAGTACATACAATATGTAGACGGAAGTATATTAAGCAGCGTAATATTAATCGAGATTTAAGAACATCACAAAAAGATCCAGGTAAGAATGATCCAGTTTTGCGGTCTGCCGAAATATTTAAAAATCAAGACAAAATGCCTGTTTTGTGGCGAAAATTGGTACCCAGAAGCAGAAAAAAAGACAATGAAAAACCTTGTAAACCCCATTTACATGGTACGTACTATAAGTCTCAAAAATAAGATTTCAATGAATGCTACAAGCCGGAAGGACGAATGGGGTGAGCAAGTTTCAAGACGGATAAACAGCGTATCATGCCTTATAGCAGAAGATGCTCGTTACCATAAAAAATTTTATGTTAAATTTGCAAAGATTCCATCCTTAACTAAGAAAAGAGGAAGACCTGAAGATCAAAATTTGGTGTCCGCATTCGGTGAACTAAACTCCTTTATTGATGAGCGTGATGAATGTCAATTCACACTTAAGGCATTGATCAGAAAAATTGAAGAGCATATGCCCGATGGATCATCGGTGACAAAAAAAACATTAGAAGCAAAATTACTTACTTTTTATGGGGATCAGGTAATGTTTGCTAAAACTCGAGCCAAACCAACAATTTTTGCTTCCGCGGATCGGGATTTAAAGTCATAAATAGTTGGTATACAAGTCGATTAGGCAATGAAGAAGAAGAACGTATGAGAATTGTGACTACAGCGGGACATATAGTACAAGAAGATATTCGAAGCACTCCATATAACAGATTACCCAGATGTCAAGGACTTTATGTGTGAAGCAAATGCTTCAGTTGTACCCACATTGCGTAAATTTTTAGATACAGTTATCATAGTAGGTAAAAAAAGTAATGCTGAAAAATTGCAAAAAAAAGTCTATAGTCATCGGTCATGCTATAACTGCAGCAACAAGACCTCGCTCATTTATTTCTTGCCTATTACTTTCTCTGGCGGTATTTTTATTCAGAAAAGTTGCGTCAAAAAATATTGTAAATGCAGTTGCAGCGTTGGATTTCTGCTCAAGCTACAAGGATGTCGCGCTATTTGAAGCATCCGCTGTTAAATCTTGGAAACCTGATTTAGACATAAATTCTTTTTTCCAGTATATTTTTGACAACGCGGATTACAACATAAAAAACTTAACTGGGAAAGGTACATTTCATTCCATTGGTGGAATAAAATGCATTAATCCGGCAAACAAGGTTCTAGATCAAGAAATTTGCAAATTGTGAAGTGTTCCTTCATCTAAAGAGATCGCAAGTACCGGTCAAATCCCAATACAAACAATGTCTAAAATTTTATCAACAAAAGAAAATCATTTTTATTCCGAGTAATATTATCAACCAATGATTAGTGAAATATGCATATAGGGGAGACCACAATAAAAAAATGCACCAAAAACTCTACCTCAGGGGTGGTGTGGAAATGAGATCCCAGTGCTTGTAGGTGCACTGTAAAAAAATAATAATAATGACTTTCCAAATTGATGTAATCCAGAAAGAATGTATTGGTCCTAAAAGCAATTTTTCTGCTCTACAAATTTTCTTGTATGCATTTTTGTCCAAAAACTACCCTTTTATGAGTTATGGGCCGAAAACTATGTGTATAGAACCTTTTTTATTGCAGATCCTATTATAAATATTTTCGCTTCTATTCATTTTTATCCTCCGACGCAGCCTTTCGTATATAATAGCCAAAAACCAGCGCTACTACCTGTCTAAGGGATGTTTTTCGAGGCTAGGGGTGTATGCGGCGCCGATCTGATGGGGAACTTTTTTGGTATTCATTTATAATGCCTTCAGGGACATGATTGTGAAGAAAAAAAACTATACCTTTTTTTTCTGGAAAAAAGTCTAATTTCCCCGGACTAATGGCACTTGGGCAAAAAACAAAAAAATTCATCCTTTTTTGTTTCGAAAAAAATGATACTTAGAGGGAGCGCAAGCCCCATGAAGTTAAACATGTATTTCTCATAAGAAAAAAAATATGTTTTTATAAATTTTATTCAGAATCGTCAATATTATACGAATCGAGTTGAAACTCAACATTTATCTTTACAATTAGCCATAGAATACGAATAAAATATTCATTTTTAAATATCACACACCTAAGTCTGCTTTATACAGTCCCAAAAAACCCCACAATTGAAAAATGGGTTTTGCGATTTGTTGGCGCTAATTAGGATTTTTTGCGGTTCTTAAAATACAAATTATTTCTGATATATAAAATACTACTTTATACTGATAATTAGATGTTTACATACATTTTTTTAAAACAATTATTGATTATTATTAATCAAAGTTAACGCAATTTATTGTTTAAGCACTTTATTCATTATTTTGAATAATATTCAATTTGAATAATGTTAGAAAGTTGCGGTTTTTCCCCGAAATTTTCAACTGTTTGTCCACCTTTCACATGGAGTGAGTTAATAAATAATTAAATAAAGCAAAAATAATAACTTAAACAAATTATTATTGTTTATAATTATCTTCTTTATTAATGCTAGATAGTTGCGCTTTCTTCTGCAATTTTTAAATTTTTGTCCACTTTTCACTTAGTGAGGTAATAATTAATACAAGTTAACAAACATGCTTATTTAAACAATTTATTATTTGTTCATAACTAAAAAGGAGAAAGGGGGGAGAGGGAGAGATCCCGCTTGGGCGACATCGGAACTGGTTTGGGAATGCAAAAAGGCATTAAACCTACTTGCATAAAGTAACAATGTGGCTCTCATATGGGTCCCTGGTCACACAGGGATCAAGGGCAAAAAAAAAGCGGACCAGTTGACAAAATGTAGCGCAGCGAGTGAATACATAGGACCGGAACCGGTACTGGGAATAGCGTCTTGCTGTGTCGGGTTGGCCATTAAAAGATGGATCCGAACAAAACACAGGGGATACTGGGAACAATTCCAAGGTTGCCGTCAGGCAAAAGGGGTCAACTGCTGAGATCTAATAGGTAAGGGTGTGGCACAATAGGCCTAATAGCTTGAGCGCTAGAGGAGCTCTTCATAGGCTTCCCGCCCGTCTTAAAACTAACTACCATCCTTCCTCTTCCTATTCTTATTTTTCTCGGTATCTTCCCTTACTAGTTCCTGCATTTTAGTTAAATTTGCTTACATATGTCACATACTTAATATGTGGTAATTCTCGTATCCAATAATCTTTTTATCATAATCCATTTTCAAACGCATCTTTCTATCATATCGGTTTCTTAATTTCATAATATAATTCTTTTAGTGTATTTAAAAATTCGTCACCAATGTATGAGTGAGTTGCACCGGTATTAACTGACACTCTGAATTTATGATCTTTAAAATCTGTTATCAAGTGAAATCTTGTTTGGCCCGAGTCATTTGTGTCTGTATCTAGATATTAGGGCGCGTCGAAAATGGCCTATTTTGCCCCAATTGTAGCATGTTATCTATTGTCGCGATCTATAGTTTGAATTTCGGTTTCCTTAATTAGGATCCATGAAATCCTGTGCACTTGCATTAATTTTACCTTTTTTATTACCTCTACTATTTTCTTGATTTGAATTTTGGTATTTTTATTCTGTCCTTTATTATCTGTCTTATCTTCTGCTTTGTTATTATCCTTTTCCGCGTTATATAAAAGGCCCGGTCAGGCCTCACCGCCAAATAAGGCGATCCGGCCGGGATTACTTATATGAAAATATCGCGTTCCCTATAGCTTATACACAGAGAAAACTTTTACAAATTATGACTCTAGATCTTTACACCATAATTTCTGATAATGTACTAAACATAATAATTTTTTTGCAAACGGTTAATGGAAGACCAACAATTAAGGATTCCGTTGATATGAATATGTTAATGACTTATGTAGCTTATATGGTTGTATAGTCGTTACGAAAGTTCGAGCTTCGTGCGAGTTGCCGAAGAAACTTCACCAGTTCAAGATTGAAGTTTTTCTTCACCCCACGGTTTAGAAAGAGCTGTGTTGACTTCTCTGCCTTCCTTCTGGAAGATTATCGGGAGGGAGGCGGAGATACGGTATGTTACTGGCAACCAAGGTTCTTCATAACTTTGATCCCGTTCATTGTGTTGGTTGTGTCACCATCAAAGATGTTTGGTTGTGTTCCCATGTAAATGCTTCTAAAAATGCATTTTATACATAAAAATACGAATTTTTGAGAAAGTACATAAATTTTGTAATGAAAACGATCCCTTTAAACAAAAAATAGTTGAATTTTAAAGAAAATATATTAATTTTAAATAAATTACTTCAGAATTCAATGAAACATTTCCATTTTCTATCATATAGTTTGAGACGGTGCAACTCGTCACCGCGCCAGCTGATAGAAGAAAATAAATATAAGTCAGCTGACTAGGGAAACATAGATAAATTCGCGCCATCAGCTGCGTACGACAAGAAGAAAAGCGACAGCGATAAGGAAAATAAGGACGGGAACACGAAATTCTTGTCAACAAATATAAGTCAGCTGACTAAGGAAACATTGACAAATTCGCGCCATCAGCTGTGTGCGATAAGAAGAAAATCGACAGCGATAAGGAAAATAAGGACAGGAACACGAAATGCTCGTCAACAAATATATTTCAGCCGACAAGCGGGAAACTCGATAAACGCGTGCGCAACCAGACCCCCAGGAGTAGGGAGACAAGCGGGACCAAGCATACAGGGACCACTCGTTCGATACGGCGCGAATGAATGACACTTACAATTGAACCGGGTTGGAGAACGGAGTTCTCCGAAATCCTGCCAGACTAGCTGGAAACGGACCAAGCTCGCGAGCATCCTCACCTCGACATTCGCTGACTCAACGAACATATCCAGGAGATACATCCAGGTTTTTAAATAAAATTACACATCGTTCTTTATTAGTTCTGCTCACTATTATTAATAAATTCTGGCTTACCCAATCTCACGACGTGAGGGGGTTTTCTTATAACCTGCCGGAGCAAAAGATTTTCTATCAACCAGGATCAGACCTGGAAATTGAAAATCGACGCTACTAAAAGGCGGGAAATAAGTGAACCGTCTTCCCATTGTGGAATCGGGTACTTTCTAAATTCTCCAATTTTGTCAACAAAATTGACTATTGACATGTCATGGTGGACTTCTTAACCAGGCTAAGTCCTCGAAATTAGACCGCCTGACATTCAAGTGTCGAACTTTGACGAGACAAAATTGGAATGATCTGAACAATAAACCAAAATTTGTTCAGAATTTTTCTTTCGAAAATCTCAATTAGTTTCCTGGTGATTTGCAACCGCATGATAAGTTAAGAATAAAATAAAGGACTAGGAGAATCAAGTGAATTTTAAGTCCCACATTGCACGCAGCTGGGCTCAAATGAAGCTTTATTCAAAAACAAGTGAATGAGAACTGAACGATTTTTTTGTCATTTAAAAGCTCCTGGATATGAATAGGAAAACAAAATAAGAATGCTTCGAATTTAAGAAAGTGTAGGGACAATTTAGGGTTCTAAAATCAAAAGTCGGAACATCTAGCGAAATAGCGTTCGCAACTCCTATTCGCGTTTGAGTGAGCCCACCATTTCTACAAATTTTTAATTAACTATTGGTTAGTTTATGGATTAAAATATGGACATCAACGGGGTCGCGATAAATTACATTGAATCCTTGGCATTTGTTGAACCAAGATCTCCTGAAAACTTCATATCAAGTGAATTCTTAGCTACTAACTACTTCCGCTTCCAAAACTTGCGTATCCTAAAAAGCATCGTTACGAACACTGATCCAAACGGTAACCTTGTCCTAATTCCCAGCGTTTCATTAAGGGTAATTTTTCAAAATAGGGAGGTAAGGGCTACTTTTAATGTCCTCCCAACGCTCAATCCAGTCTGTGTTATTGGACGCGAGCTGTTGAACAGGCTCCATTAAAATCAATTTAAACTACCACTTTCATGAACCCAAAATTATAAAATCACGTAATCGAATTAAATTAAATACATTTTCTGTGCGATCCATGCCAACCATAAATTGAGCAATGTTACAAGTTTAATTTTCTATTAAAAAAATACAAATTTTGTGTAAAACAGTTGGATTTTCAATAAAAACGTTAATTTTCGATACAAGCATATTAATTTTTGTGCAAAAAAGAAGACGGATTTTCAAGGAAATACATTAATTTCCAATAACATAGTTACATTTTCAACCAAAGGAATGAATTCTATGTGAAAAATACGAATTTTTTACAAAATAAATTAGCTTCCTACCAAAAATGATGAAATTTTAAAACAAAAGTGAAATAGTTGAATTTTCATTTAAATTATTCAATTTTCAACCGAAAAGGAAACGAATTATTAAAGAAACAGTTACATTTTCAGGCAAAGAAATGAAATTTCTAGACAAAAATACGAATTTTTGACAAAGTAAATGAACTATCTAGTAAAAATGATAAATTTTTAAACAAAAAATAGAATACGTGAATTTCCATTTAAGCAAATTAATTTTCAGCAACAAACGAAAACGAATTTTCAACCAAGTAGTTTCATTTTAAACAAAAGAAATTAATGTTTAAGAAAGTACACCAACTTTCGACCAAATATTTTAATTCGAGCATAAAATACGAATTTTCAATTTTAAAAACTTGAACTTTGAACCAATGCAATGAGTTTTTTACCTATGAATACGAATTTTTGACAAATTACATTAATTTTCTCCTACAAATGTTACATTTTCAAAGCAAAAATTGAATACTTTAAATTTCATTTAAATAACTTAATTCTCAACCAAACTGAAAACGAATTTCCGAAAAAATAGTTTAATTTGTAAGAAAATAAAATTATTTTCAACAAAGTAATCTAACTTTTGACCAAATACTTGTATTCTGCTTCAGATACTTTAATTTTCGATCAAAAAAGAATTCATTTTCTATACAATACTTGCATTTTCAATAAAAAAAGTTCATTCTTAATTCAGACAGACTAATTTTCAGTGACACAGTTACATGAATTTTCTACTAAAGGTCATAAATTAAAAAAAAAGGAAACATCTACAATTTCATTTCAATTAATTAATTCTTAGCCAAGAAGAAAACGAACGTTTAACAAAATATTTCAACTTCAAACAAAATATATTAATTTTCAACAAAATACTTCAAATTTCGACTAAATACTTGCATTTTCTATCACATGGCTTCATTTTTTGTAAAAAATACGAATTTTGTGTAAGACACTTCAATTTTCTAACAAAATGTTCATTTTCGATACAAAAATATTAATTTTAGTGTACAGAAGAAGACCAATTTTCAAGGAAATAAATAAATCTGTAATAACGTAGTTACATTTTCTACCAAACGAATGATTTTTCTATGAAAAATACGAATTTGTATGAAAGTACATGATTTGTCTACTACAAATGATAAATTGTAAAATTCAACATAAGCCAGGTAGTATTAAAAAAATGTGCCCGCCTTGCGGGCACATTCTCGAATTCATCTAGCGCTTCGCGCTCGATAATGTGTTCACCTCGCGCTACGCGCTCAGACTCATTTGCCTGACGCTTTAAGCTTGGTTCCTCTAGGTTTTCGCACTTCGTATGCTCGCTATTGCGCACTTCGCGAGCTAATACTCTCTAGTAAACTTCATCGTCATGACTTGCTTTTGGTTTAATTACGTCAGTTTTACATAAAAAGAAGAACTAACTTACTTGAGGTTCTATCGACCTTAAGGAACACATTCTCATCAAGACACTCGCGCTTCGCGCTCGATATTTGGTCGTCGCGCTTCGCAAAGCACGGTGGTCAGGAAGGATGAATAGGCATAACAAAAATGGCAATAAAATCCGTTTGCGGGATGATATTCGGGCACGAATATACATCAAAAATCTGTTTGAATTGAAATCCTAGCTGATCCTGTTCTCGAGATATCGTAAAATTGCGCATTCTAGCTATTTCATCATTAGAATTTCCTCTTAAATTTAAGGTTGAGAGGATTTTCAGTTGTCTTAACCAAATAATTCTGTTTGTGTAAAAAATATATTCACGTCATTCAAAACAAAACAGGCAAGAGGACGATGCTTTTGTTTCAAGATAACCTTTTCCCTGAGTGCATAAAAGGCTAGGATCAGTCAGAAGATTTTGGGTGATTCTTATCTTGTTTGTGTCTTGGAAATTTTTTATATTTTCCGTGTTAGAGATCAAGTTTGAGTGGCATGCTAACGGATAAATATGGCTTCTTCTCCACTAAAGAAGAATATAGATCATAAATGAGATCATGAAGAGAATACGATGAAGGTATGTGCACCTTGTGGTAGAAAAATAATTTTCGGATGAAAAAGATCACAAGATTTTCTTATATCTGAGACCAACGAAGAATTGATCAGGAAATACATTAATATATGTTTCGATACATCTAGTTCGAAATTTCCGTTAAGTATTTGTAGCTCTTGTCGTCACGCACTTGCTAATCGGGGAAAAAATATTTTCACAAGACCTTTACAAACTATGCCAAATTATGACGAGATAATTTTACTGAAAGAAACTAGAACGACTTTCAATTGTAACTGTTACGTGTGTCGAGTAGCACGATTTAAAGGTCATTCAAAACCTATAAAAGGTAGAAGGCATATGCTCAATGTTTCCAATCAAATTGATGCATCTAATGGTCTCAATGGCACAAAAAATGTTCATGTTCATGAATCCGAACCGAGTAAAAAAGAATCAAGGGATTCGTTTGGAATGTGTAGAAGGTGCTTTCAATAAGTAGGTAAAGGCACTTATCATCCTTGTGTTTCTACTTCTAAGTCAGAAAACAATGCCCGTGACAATGTATTGAAAATAGTAGGAAAGTTACCTGAAAAGCAACAAAATCAAATTTTTTCTTCAATTTTGAAAGCAAGAAGATCTAGTGTTGAACAACAAGGTGAAGAAATAACTTTAAATACTCTGGGTTCCAAAATAAGAGTAGCTGTGAATCCAAAACCAAATAAGCAAGTTGTTTTTCATGCCGAAAAATTAGACAATTTTCATGTAAACTCTGGTGTTTCATGCAACCACATGAAAAAAATGAAGAGTTTTTTGAGAAGCAACGAAGGCAGGAAATCTGTTCGTGTATCATACGAGCAAAACATATCGCAAAAATTAAGAACTTTAGAAGATGTTTACAAGGATAAGGTTTTCCAGTTTGATACTGAAAACGACCAAGAAGAAAATAGGCCTGTGATTTGGGCAGATGCTGAAGAATTGCTGGACGCAGTTGTAGAAAAGCGGGGTCAAATTGGTATACCTAAAATAAAATTAATGGCGGATGGAGTATAGGGGTTTTTCAAAATTTCGATGACAATTTTGACTGAAGATTATTCTGCAATTACTGAAAGTGCCAAGGGAAGTAACGGTACAAAAGCTAAACTAACAAGTGTTCAGGAATTGATACTATTGTGCGTAGTGCCTCAAATAAAAGAAACCTATGAAAACCTCAATTTATTAGTCAAATTGACTATAGTTAACGATATTCCCTTCAAATATGTATCAGATTTCAAAGTTTTGCTGCTGGTGAATGGACAACAAACTGTATCAGCAAAGTAACCTTGTCCCTATTGTTTTTTTACTTTAATAGAACTACGTCACACACAAGACACGTCAAATAAAAATTCTGAAGATATTCATGATGAAAGTACTCAGTTGAAGACTTACGGAGATTTAAAAAAAGATTGTAATAAATTTGAATCTCTAGGCAAAAATAAAATAAAAGCTAAAGATTGTCGCAATACAGTCAACCCTCCTCTCTTTGAAGAAGATGATGAACTGTACTTCATGAAAAAATGTGTGATTTCCGAACTACACATTCTGCAAGGATTCGTGAATCATCTCTTCTGAAATGGTTTAGTTCCTATTTTGTTCGAAGAGATAGCTTCACTTTGGCAGAAAAAATTACATCTGATTTAAAAAAATTATCCGAGGACGCGCTGCTTAGTGGTGATAGGCACCCACCGAGCAGAAATATATATATATATATATATATATATATATATATATATATATATATA
>CAKNXH010058814.1:12574-38883 GCA_932178445.1 Andricus quercusramuli | reverse complement strand
TAGCATATATTCATCTATTCTATACATACCTTGTATAAAAGTCATAATTAGCTGAAATACGTAATTTGACGATATCTCGTGAACAGGATCAGCTAGGATTTCAATTCGAACGGATTTTTGATGCATATTTGTGCCCGAATATCATCCTGCAAACGGATTTTATTGCCATTTTTGTCATACCTATTCATCCTTCCTGACCACCGTGCATCCTTTCTTCATGTTTCACATCCGCCAGGCGTCCCGCGACGGCTCACTTTTTTTAAATTTAAATAGAACTTAAATTATGTGGCTCCTCGTAACGACCCTGAACCTAACTTAAACATTAGGACCTCGTTGTGCGAGTGAGTTTGAACATTAATAAAATTGAATCTCTCGTAACGACGCTGCACCTTATTAAATAATAAGGACCTCGTCGTGCGAGTAGAGGAATTAGAGGAAGAGAGTCTAAAAAGTTCAATTATAAAAATTTAATTAAATACAAAATTGTGATTTCTCGTTAAGACCCTGCACCTTATTTGACGATAAGGACCTCGGTGTGCGATGAAAGCACAAAAATAGTGATAAATTATGTGCATTGATCTCAAATAGATCTTATTAAAAAGATCTATTAAAATACCTTAAAATCGTCACATAATTACGGAATCATCTCTCCCTTGAGTGAATCCGCAATCTATCCTTTTTTGTGTTAAAATAATGATTTAAAAATCAGTGTGAAACTTTTTATTGTAAGAATTAATCTTACTCTATTGTGGTTTGTTTTACTTTCAAATTTAGTTATAAAATGTCTAGGGCTAGTTTTAACGTCCTATCAGTATTGGAGTCAACTTTTATAGTTGGTTGCAATTTACTGGAAAGGAAAAAGTAAATGCAAATTGAACGAATCTCGCCATGAAAATAAATATCATTGAGATTAATTTGAAATGCAACATTACCATTACTAAAAATTATTATAATTTTTAGTAAAATTGAGATCCTTAAACAAAATCAGCCAAGTGCAGTTATAATTAATTTCAAATTACTGATGAACACTAAATTGATCCCCGGTTAGAGAAACGACGATGTTACAACTGATACCTGCCTGGTGGGACACTCGAGGAAATTAGAGTGATTGCGTAAGGTCATTCTCCGTCCGGCGAATTCGGTTTCAGGAGAATAATAGAGAGCCATAAATCGCTTCAGTCTAGACAAGGCACAGGTGAACCATTGTATATCCGTCAACTTATTCAAATCAAGAATGAGATAATAAAAGTAAATAGAAATAAGAATGCGGAAATGCTCAAATCATTATCTTTGAAATAAAATCTATAATAACTGGTTCATTTTATAATTTAAATACACAGGGTGTGAAATTAAAACAGATTTAAAATAAAATCCGAAATAAATTCGTTTAGAAATTTATTCATTTTTTTTCAAAACTGATCACAATTCAAAATGGTCAAAATGGGGGACGATAAAAATAACCGTCATAAAGAATCAAAAAACCGTATTAGGAAAATTAAATTAAGTTTTTGAAGAATTTTCGGATGGTTCTGATATAGAATCAGCACGAAAATAATGGTTCCGAATTTCATAATACACGGGATCAAATTAGTCCTGCACCTGAGGATGCCGAGACTAACACGAGTCAATTAGGGAACATTACCGAGAATAGACATTCGCGAAAAGTCTCTGAAGTACAAGACAATTTAGGCGCAAAAAATAATCCTGATCTTAGCGATTATGTTTCTGAAATTGCGGAGATGGGTCGATTAATGGCCACTCTGTAAAAATTACAAAAAGACGTGAGCAAATCAGTAGTTTCACAAAATACTATATTACGAATGGCGAAAAGAGAAAAAGTTAAGCGTCGTGATTTTGAGGCGGATACGGAGAAAAGAATCGGATCTTTTGTAACCTCGTTAGTAAAAAGGATGGATGATCGAGTAGAAATACAAAAGAAAATTCTGATCACAAAGATAGAATTTTAGAAGAGCACATAATTAATGTCGAGCAAAATGTATGCACACTTAAAAAGAAAACGGAAGAAGTTCTTACGTAACAGGCAGAACTTATCGTTACAAATATTAATAATCGGATGCGTTTTCAAAATCTTGAGGATTATCAAGATTTATTAGAAAAAAGAATGGATAGCAATATGGGTGGTACAAATATTAAAATCCCATGGCTGAATTATTATCCGGTTCCAAAATTTTCAGGGTCAGGCAAAGAAAGACCTATGATGTTTCTTAGCGATTTTGATAAATATATTAAAGCGATAGACGTTAGATGGGACGATTTTAATTTCGTAGTATATTCGTGCCTGGAAGGAATCGCTAGAGAATGGTGGAATCTTGTAGCGACTCCAGGTGAAAATGAATTCACGTGCAAAGAAAAATTCATTTCAAAATTCTGGAATGATAATATTCGTTTTCAAGTCAGTACTGATCTTCGGTATGGGTTTTATCAAGGAAAATTATCAAAATCGGCATATACGAATAAAATGATCAATAATGCTAAAGATTTAATACCAGCTCCACCTGAGCGTGAAATCGTCTCTAGATTGTCGAGACATTTTTCAGGAGAAATTCGTACTGCATATTTAATTCGGGATATTAAAACCTTTGATAAAGTTATTGAACTATTAGAAACTTTCGACCAAGCAGGCTCAATAAATTGTATGGGAGGTTATGATCCTCGTAAAAATAATGTTTATCAGCAAAATGATTTCGGCAGATTTAATCGCGATAATCGAAATATGAGAAACAATAGGGGAGATGGAAATAATTTTCAAAATTCCTGTCAAAATCAAGAAGGGTTGCTAGATCGTGAGAATGAAGGTTTCAGTAAATCTCGCTTTGAATCAAATTATCCACCTCGACATCAAAATAATGATCGACACATGAGACAAGATAATAATCGATTTGGAAATAATTATTATTCAGGATGCGCATATAATAATTGTCCACGTCAGAATTATCAAAATCAAGAATATTTTAATCCAAACAACAGCGTTAATCAAAGAAATAATTCTTTTAATAATCAAAATCGATCAAATTTTGATTCGCAAAATCGTAGTTCATATCGAAATTATGATGATCAAAATAAAGCTCCGTATAATTATCAATTTGAAGGGCGTTATCAACAGCAAAATGGTTTTCAAAATAATGATAACTCCCACGATCTAAACAATAGAAATACATATCAGCAAAATTATGTGAATGGACGAGTAGAGGATAATATTTACAAACGAAATCCTAATTATGCAAATCAAGTTACCTCATCCGAAGATACGAAAGATCAATTACAAATAAAAAGAGGGGCTTCTAATAATCAGCGAAATAGTCTGCCACAAAATAATGTAACTAAACAAACTAGAGTTATAGAAGTCGTTGAAAATATAGATAAACGCGATAGAGGCAAATACGAGGCCCAAATATTTTAAAAAGCCTCTACCTTTAGATATGAGGGGTGAACTTTTAGAAAACGATGATAATACGTTAGATAAAGAATTAGATAAATGTCCAATAATGATTTTAAATCTCGAGGACATAGAAACAAGTGCATTAATAGATATAGGAAGTGGAGTAACTTGTATTTCTGAGACCTTTTATGAAAATAATCATAATATTTTCAAACAATGCGAACTTTTGCCAATTGTAGGAACCACAATTGTTGGTGCAACGGGGGCAAGACCTGTAAAATTAAAGAATCAAATTTATGCAAAATTCAAAATGGGCGACTGGGAAGGTTCTTACGTTTTTCTGATTGTGCCTAGGCTAAGTAAAGAATGTATCATTGGAGCAGACTTATTAAAAAGATTGAAAAGTAAAATCGATTTCGAAGATAATGTAATTGAATTGAAAGATAAAAATAAATCGATTAAAATAAAACTATTAGAAGAAGATGTGAAAAGAATTCGCATAATAATGGATGCGGAAAATATCCAAAAAGAAAGATACATAGAATGTTTAGGCAAATATTTAGAACCCGAAGAAAATTTTCCAAATGTTATAAAGGAAATTAATACGATTGAAACTTGTGATAATGCCCGGGATGAATATACATTAACTGATGAACAAATTAGAGAAAAAGTGGCGCATTGTAGTTTATTAAATGCATTAGAAAAAGAGCGATTCTACAAACTTATATCCCGTTATAAAAATGTATTTTCTCGGAAACCAGATAGGATCTCGATATATGAACACCATCTTAAAATAGATGATAAAAGACCTTTTATATCACGAACTTACCCGATACCCATGTTCGTACGCGACAAAGTAGCGAATGAAATTAAAAAGCTTATAGAAATGGGAATAATTCAAAGGTCAAACAGTGCGTGTATAAATCCATTAGTGGTCAGAATTAAAAAGGACGGTACGATAAGACTTTGTTTAGACGCTAGGAAATTAAACGAAATTATGGTTTATGATTACGAATGTGCAGAGCCAACTGAAGTTTTATTTCAAAGATGTGCAGGAACTCAAGTAATGTCGAGTTTGGACTTAACTAGTAGCTTTTGGAAAGTACCATTGCATCCTGAGTCCATGAAATATACAGCTTTCTTATACGAGGGAAAATCTTATGAATTTTGCGTCACACCTTTCGGTTTGAAAACAAGCACAGCCGCGTTAGTTAGAGCTTTGGATTTTGTTCTAAATGGGTTAGGAAACTTTGTTATTACTTTTATTGATGATATGTTATGTACCTCACTAAGTACATCACAACATCTGGAACATTTGGAATTATTATTCTAACGTCTAGAAGATCATAATATAACGGTAAATTTTGAAAAATCGCATTTTTTCCGATCAGAAGTCAAATTTTTAGGCCATATTTTAACGCCACTTGGAATTAAACCAGACCCTGACAAAATTAAAGTGATTCATGAATTTCCAAAACCTCGGAACTTGAAAGAACTACGTGGATTTTTGGGTGTGATAAATTTTTATACAAAATTTACTAGGGAACACGCACAAGAAATAGTACCACTTTTGAATTTATTGCGCATAGGGGCCAAATGGATATGGGAGTTAGAAACAGACGATGCGTTCAAAAAAGTCAAAGCGCTATTTTGCGAATTCACCATTCTAACATATCCGGATTTGAATAAACCCTTCGATTTACAAACAGATGCAAGCGATCGAGCATTAGGAGCGGTCCTATATCAAATTGATATAAATAAAGAGCACGCGCCCATTTCATTTGCCAGTCGCACTTTGAAGGGATCCGAATTATCATATTACACGACAGAAAAGGAGTTGTTAGCTATTGTATGGGCCCTAATGAAATTTAGATCATACATGCTAGGCGCTAGATTGATAATTCGAACGGATCATAAAGCGTTGACCTTTCTAAAAACGTGTAAATTAATTAGTGGCAGATTAACACGATGGATTTTATCAATACAAGACTATCGTTTCACAATAGAATATTGCGAAGGAAAGAAAAATATAATAGGCGATACTTTAAGTAGAGTTCCGTCAAGAGAATTAGAATACGCACTTGATACCAATGAAGGAAAAATTTTTATTTATACTTTAGCAGAACGCCCATCATCTGAACTACGGAAGCGTCTAAAAAATATCGCTAAAGAGCAAAAACAGGACCCTATCTTGCAAGAATGCGTAAAGGCAATCAATGATGGTAAAACAAAAAGATTTGAAACACATGGAGAACTAGTATACATCATTGCTGGGGGTGGAAAGAAACTTTATTTAACTAAAAGCATTATCCATGACGTAATCGACGAATGTCATGAGCTTTATGGTCATATAGGTGCTCAAAAAGTATTTAGAATGCTACACGAATATTTTTATTATCCACGTTTAGCAAAAACCATCAGACAGAGATTATCTAGTTGACTCATGTTAGAAAACAAGGTCTAGGAAACCGGAAGAAATCTTATCGATTGATTTTTATCGTGCCTTACCCGCATCAAAAGGGGGATTTCAATACATATTATCGAAGATCGACGTATTTAGTAAATTCGTATGTCTATATCCTTTGAGAAGAATGACAACTAAAGCAGCAATTAATAAAATCTTTAATGATCATATTCCAAAATATGGGAAGCCGAATAAGACCATTACTGATCACGGCACGCAATTTACGTCAGATATATGGAAAAATAAATTAAAAGAAGAAGATATACAGGTAGTTTTCTCTTCAATTCATCACCCCCAAAGTAACATAGTAGAAAGAATTCATAGAGAACTTTCAAGATTTTTCCGATCTTTGATTAAAGAAAACCACAGTGCATGGTGGAAATTGGTTCGCATTATAGAATCGTGCATGAACGAAACACATCATGATACAACCGAATTTACACCGATAGAAATTCATATCAATGTTAAACCAAAACGAACTTGGGAAAATTGGCTTAGATTCCCCCCAAAACCACCTGATCCAGGAAAATAAACGAAAAATCGAGATAGTACACGACAATATCTTAAAAAAGGTAAACAACGTGCCGAAGCTTTCAATAAAACTCATAAAATAATTAAATTTAAAGAAGGATATCAGGTTCTCCTAAAATCTTTAAATAAATCTGACAAGGATAATAAAATTCTAGCAAAATGTTTACAAATTTATGACGGACCTTTCATATTAAAAAAACAGGTTACACCAGGGACATTTATTTGATGGGACCCTAGGGAATTAGAAAAAGGGTATGTACCATGCTCAAGACATGAAAATGTATTACGGGAGGATTAATTAACCTGAATCAGTTTTGGTCTATCATTCCTAAATCGCGGAAAATTCAAATATACCACAACTTGCGTTAAACGAATGTTCTCAATTAATTTGAACCCATTCGTTCGGGTGGGGGGGGGGGGGCGTTGATGGTGATCAATTTCTGAAAATTGAAGAATTATAAATCGATTGTTTTTTAAAAGGATTTTTCAGTTTAGGGGGGCATTGGTCGATATGTACATATAAGTCTGTAAGATCGATCTGCTAGTTTCCCCTAAAATTTCAGAAACTTCTCTCAAGAAAAGAAAAAAAAGCAGAAAAAATTGTTTACTTACTAAGCTCTTTACATGGTTAGTAACATAAAATCACTCACAAATTCGTGAAAGAAAATTATTTTTTTTGAAACGCATAGATCTTTTAAAACATAAACGCTCTATCCGTTTAGGGGGGCGTTAAGACGTTCCATTCTATGTTCATAATTATAATTAAATTATAAAGTCACGGGCGAATATTTGTATTGGTACGCCTCTGACTCATAAGTGGACAAGCAGGTGTAACGAGGGGAGGATTCAAGAAATCATTCGATCATATGATCGATTGCGCGCGCCATCAGCTGATAAGTAGGGGTAGCGTCGGACCAATGCACCTTATAAATATCGATCCCGGTATCGGTACCAATGACTTCTTACCCGACCCTCTTCGAGGATGAAGCTTCACTTAGCTTTGCCTACCTGTCATTGGAGACAGAAAACTGAACAATTTGCACTTGATTCAAAGGAAGTTAAAAATCTGAGATTTTCCTTCTTGTGCTTTATAAATTATTCTAATTCATTGCTTATGAATTAGAATAATAAATGTGAGTTTTTGGGGATTTATGAAGAATGTTAATTATATGTAATGTTTGTAACGACTCTGAACCTTATATTTTTATAAGGACCTTATTGTGCATGCTTGCATTTTGAATGTTGATTGGGAATTTATTTTAATTTAAGGGCATATGATACTCCGACCTGTGGTAAATCAGGTTCAGTTCCCCCGGGTTTTTGTCCACAAAAATTTAAAAAAATTTTAACTGAATTTGGAGATGCTATAGAATAGTATAACGGACGTCCCCGAACTCTTTTTTGAGGGATTATAACAAAAAAATTATGTTGCTAAACTTGAGTTTAGCCTAACTTGAAGTTAGGAATTAGCAAAATTAAATTTTTTTAAATTATTCCACAAAAAAAGAGTTCGGGGACGTCCGTTAGCATGTTCGCTATCATTCCCCAAATTTTTAAGGCAAAGTCTTTATTATTGTAGGAAAAAAGCCGGGGGAACCTAAGACTGCTAAAATCGATAATTTTCTAAGTATCACATGCCCTTAAATAGAACTTAAATTATGTGGCTCCTCGTGACGACCCTGAACCTAATTTAAACATTAGGACCTCGTTGTGCGAGTGAGTTTGAACATAACTAAAATTAAATCTCTCGTAACGACGCTGCACCTTATTACATAATAAGGACCTCGTTGTGCGAGTAGGTTTATATAAAAAAATTAGAATAGCACTTCTCGTAACGACCCTGCACCTTATGTAACAATGAGGACCTCGTTGTGCGACTAGAGCTTGGGATTTGTAAACAAAGCAAAATAAGGAAAATGGAAGAGAGACTAAAAGGTTAAATTATAAAAATTTAATTAAATTCAAAATTGTGATTTCTCGTTACGACCCTGCACCTTATTTGACGATAAGGACCTCGTTGTGCGATGAAAGCACAAAACTAGTGATACATTATGTGCATTGATCTCAAATAGATCTTATTAGAAAAAGATCTATTAAAATACCTTAAAATCATCACATAATTACGCAATCATCTCTCCCTTGAGTGAATCTGCAATCTATCCTTCTTTGTGTTAAAATAATGATTTAAAAATCAGTGGGAAACTTTTTATCGTAAGAATTAATCTTACTCTATTGTGGTTTGTTTTACTTTCAAATTTAGTTATAAAATGTTTAGGGCTAGTTTTAACGTCCTATCAGTATTGGAGTCAACTTTTATAGTTGGTTGCAATTTACTGGACAGGAAAAAGTAAATGCAAAGTGAACGAATCTCTCCATGAAAATAAATATCATTAAGATAAGTTTGAAATGCAACATTACCATTGCTAAAAATTAATAAAATTTTTAGTAAAATTGAGATCCTTAAACAAAATCAGCGAAGTTCAGTTATAATTAATTTTAAATTACTGATGAACACTAAATTGATCCCCGGTTAGAGAAACGATGATGTAACAACTGATACCTGCCTGGTGGGACACTCGAGGAAATTAAAGTAGAGTGATTGCGTAAGGTAATTCTCCGTCCGGCGCATTCGGTTTCGGGAGAATAATAGAGAGCCGTAAATCGCTTCAGTCTAGACGAGGCACAGGTGAACCATTGTATATCCGCCAACTCATTCAAATTAAGAATTAGATAATAAAAGTAAATAGAAATAAGAATGCGGAAATGCTCAAATCATTATCTTTGAAATAAAATCTATAATAACTGGTTCATTCTATAATTTAAATACACAGGGTGTGAAATTAAAACAGATTAAAAATAAAATACGAAATAAATTAGTTTAGAAATTTATTTATTTTTTTCAAAACTGATGACAATTCAAAATCGTCAAAATGGATAAAGAAAATGCTTTTGAAGAATTTTCGGATGATTCTGATATAGAATCAGAACACGAAAATAATGGTTCCGAATTTCATAATACACGGGATCAAACTAGTCCTGCACCTGAGGATGCCGAGACTACCACGAGTCAATTAGGGAACATTACCGAGAATAGAAATTCGCGAAAGGTCTCTGAAGTACAAGACAATTTAGGCGCAAAAAATAATTCGGTTGCGCAAAATAATCCTGATCTTAGTGACTATGTTTCTGAAATTGCAGAGATAGATCAATTAATGGCCACTCTGGAAAAATTACAAAAAGACGTGAGCAAATCAGTCAATCAATCAAAATACAAAAAGTAAATGCAAACTGAACGGATCTCTCCATGAAAATAAATATCATTGAGATAAGTTTGAAATGCAACATTATCATTACTAAAAATTAATATAATTTTTAGTAAAATTGAGATCCTTAAACAAAATCAGCCAAGTGCAGTTATAATTAATTTCAAATTACTGATGAACACTAAATTGATCCCCGGTTAGAGAAACGATAATGTTACACAAAATTATTGAATATTATTGAAAGAATGAGAAATAATATTCGTAATATAGATAGCCTTTTCAATAAAAGTAATCTTGATTTAAGTGATTTACAGCCATTAATGATTATAGCAAATAATGCTATGAGCAAATGTGACAATTTCAGAGAAAATATGGATTTAGATTTGAATGACGACCGCATACAGTGTACTTATAAAAATGCGAATATGTCTTTTACAAAACGTGTAATGGATACCCCAGAGACTGCATGCATTTCGGGTGAGAAATTATGTTTTAAAAGAGAATTGCAATGGATAAACGATATAAAGAAACCTCCAAAGATAAAATTGTGGACAGGGAAATAGAAGAGAATGGTGTGCAAGCAGAATATGTATATCTTAATTAATTGTTTTAATTCGTTTTGTTAAAGGAAACCATAATCAGCTTGTTTAAAAAATCAACTAGATGTACAGAAAACGTCAGAATGCATACAGGAACTAAATGATTTTTAACGTATTATTATTCAGGGGAAAAAAGCTTTCCAAGCTATAACAAAATTAGGGACAGTAATGAATAATAAATTGCCTCATAAAGATAAAATTAATAAAATAAATGGTAGAACCTTTCATCTGCCATTATCAATAGAGGTGTACCTACAAAACAAAAAGTAATTTGGGAAGGATTTGCCGATGTAAATACAATTTTTAACGCCCTAACTTGGCTAAAAGCGCATAACCCTCTATAGCACAAAATCCAAATACTAAAATCTTCAGAAACTTTGTTAGATGAAGTACAACATGACAGCTTCGTTGAAGAGATAGAAGAATGTTTGGAAACATCAGAAAATAATTTCGATTTCAATGTTACAAGAAATTTAAATAACCTGGACAGTAATATGGGCATGGTATATGAAGATTTTCATAAAGAATTAAATACAAGTCGGAACATAATTGAGAAACATGAAATGGTTGCACACGCATTATTAACTCAAAAGGACGAACATGATAATTTCTACGAGCAATTTACAATATATTCTTTGCACGAAAGAAAAGCAAATAATACTTCCACTAATTTGTATCAAATGTTAAAAGTATTTGACTGTCCGGTTACATTTGACTACAAAACACTTGATCTGGAATATTTCCCTGATATATTTACATATAAAACAAATGGAATGCATTGCGATAGGGCCATATTCCTGTCAGTTTTTCAATTCATAAAGTCACGCCTTAAATCAAAACATTCTCAATTTAGGCTGAATCAGCAATATTTGTATATCTTATTGAATGATACTAATCATAGTCAATTGCAAAGCGGTAATTATTCCATGCTTAATATTACTAATCCGAACGGACAATATACGGCAGCAACATACTTACAACAATTCGACGCCTCCATTCAATACAAGTCTATATGCTGACAGCGCCGTCTATGAGACTATATGCGAAATGGGCCGTGTATGAGACTATATGAAATTTGTACCGAGTATGAGACTATCTGCATTTTTGACGATTTTGAGTTATTATTATATTCTAATAGAGTAAATAATCCTGCATCGTTTGTTAAAATATTTTACAATTCTGTAAAGTATTAAAGGAATAAAAAGGAATATATAAATTAGTCTTTTTATTTAATTTTGCGCGCATTATGGATCTATAGCATGCCAGACATTCCGAAGCAAGGGCGACAAAATAAGAGAAATTAAAAATATGCGAAAGAATGTAAATATCCTACAAGAAGTACATTTTTTTCAAAACACAACACAGGAAATTCCATTTATATGATCTTATTCAAAAGTCACAGTCGAAATATACAATTATCGACGGAATTATACTTTCTTGTTATTAAATAAGAGGTATGGTTTTTTAATGCAGTGGTGGCAACCCTGTATGTTGTATCCACACCAAGGATACCAGGTGACATTTGGAGGTTATATATAATAACATAACCTCGAATATAAGCTTTTTGCTTTCCCTTCATTTCCTACAGCTTTCAAGTAATTTGCATACAGGAAAATTATTAAAAAACATCCATATACTTCAAACATCAACTTCACTGATTTATATATTTCAAATTTATTCATTTTAGTTAGTTATTATTAAAATTATACCCATTCTGAGAAAAGTCATCTACTTATTCTGAACTTTTTATTGATTTCAAACTTGTTCATTGACAGAATTTGGGGGGGCAATATTGATATTAGAAGTTGAGTAAACATAAGCAACAATTTCCATTATTTTAGCGTGCACCTATGCCTTTTTTAAACATTTCAAACTTCAAACAGCTCTCCTGAAAAGTTGCTACAATGCAGATAGTCTCATACTCGGTACAAATTTCATATAGTCTCATACACGGCCCATTTCGCATATAGTCTCATAGACGGCGCTGTCAGCATATAGACTTGTATTGAATGGAGGCGTCCAATTGTCTAATAATGAAATGGAAAGAAATCTAAATACAATTTTCGCCAAACTTAGTTATTCAGAACAATTTTGGCGAATACCGGGAAGCAATATTCGCTGTATGTCAGATAATTATGGACCCGCAACATGGTTTCTTACATTTAGCCCCAGTGAGTGTTTATGGTCATATATGATTGAATATCTGAATCGTTTGAATCCATCGCTAAAAAATTTATCAGCAAGTGCTTTCATAACAGCTTATCCTATTGCCACGAGAAGATATATGGACAAAGCATTTTTCAGACTACTTGAATTCATCTGCAGTGCTGATAATCCTACAGATGAGTATTAATTAATTATTTTTGCAGGAGGGAGTATCAGGGAAGAGGTATTCCTCATTCTCATACCCTAATATGGATAAAAGACGCACCTCCTCTTCGAATTTCAAGTAACGAACAAGTTGAAAATTTCATTATGAAATATGTTACACATCAAAAATTGTGTCACCAACTTTAAATAGACGTTTAACAACACATCAAAAACATCACCATAATAATTATTGTCTCAAAAATACAAATAGTTAAAAAGACGGTAAAATTATGTAGATTCGGTTGTCCTCGACATCTTTCAAATCTTTTAAACATTAAGGAAGTTGCGACGTATATTGCTCAGAGACAAAATTTGAAAAATAACAATAGATTATATGATCTTCCTCGAAGTGAAAATGAACGATTTATTAATGGTTATAATCCTGCTATTTTATGTGTATGAAAAGGGAAGATTGACATACAATTTATTGGAGAAAAATCAACAATGTTACACATTTATTGAACGAAGCATGTTTCCAAGGCTGAAAAAAAGTAATGCTACTGAAACTTTCGAATCCATTAATTCAACAAAATCTATTCGTAGCAGACTATGGAATTTTGGATTAAGAGCATTGAACCATCGTGAATATGGTGCCATTGAAGCGACAGACACACTTCTCGTGCATTCTTTATATGGTACAGCTAACAATACAACAATTAGGTGGATTAATGTTAATATGATTCGAAGTCAAAAATTTAAATCAATTAAAGATACAGAAACAATGGACAATAATTCTACAGATATTTTCTGTTCTGTTGTTGACGATTGGTATCCCAGTAAACCCAAAGAATTAGATGTAAATAATCTCTATGACTTCATTAAGTGGTATGATTTAATAAAATACAAACCGAAGTCTAAGAATGTTATTTTTTACGAAGTAAACATTTGTACTTAAGAACGAGAGAAAGGGGTCATCTCATTAATCACTACAGAAGAAAAGCTGATCATGAAGCAGATAAGTTTTTTTTTTCATTATTATTATTATTTCAACCTTGAAGAGATATCAATGATATAAAGAATGGTTTCCAAACATATACTGAATCATTGAAGAATGAACTATCAGACACATTACAGTATCACAAACGTTTAACTGAAATAGAAGAAGCATTCAGTAATGTTCAAAGACAAATTGATCTTAAAAAACAACATATAGATGAAATTGAGGAAGATAATAATAAACCGATACCTTCTGGTTATGTGATTTTTGACGTGGATGAAAAAATATTTGAAAATATGCAACAGCCCCATTCAATGTGATAATGGTGGTAAATCACGAACTGAAGGTCTTTCTACATTAATAATAGCTAAATTTGGAGCGAAAATTATGATTAGACGAAATATTGATGTTACTCTAGTACTTGTTAATGGCACAATAGGTACCGTTTACTCCAATAACAACAGACATAACAGACAGAAATATTGAAAGAGTGAAAATGAAGTTAACATCGGGAGAAGAGCATTTTATTGATCGTGTTACAGTGAAATTTCAATTAGCTGACAAGGTCTTCGTCAACCGTCAACAATTTCCATTGTGCCTCAGTTATGGAATTAATATTCACAAACATTATTGAAGCAATATATTAAATCTTCAAACAATTCAGCATCTGCATCAATCAGAAAAAAGATTGACGAACGATACTGTCTCGGTAATAAAGTAGATGCAGGATCATTCTTATCCGATTTAATACTCAAATTTAAAGCGGTCGCAAATGCTGCAGAACACAATTCACATGTACAAAAAATATGTCGTAATTGTAATTACCATTCGAACATAATACATAAACAATTTGTTGAAAAAATACCTATTACAGAATGTTCAAATAAATATGCACCTTGACAGATGCAGTAAATTCATACTTGAATAAAATTAATATAACTGACACACTGTTCACAGTGCAAGAAACAAAAATGTTCAGAAAGAATAAGCGTACGAAATGTTAAATCAACAATTATAATTCAGCTTATTCAATTAACAAAAAAAGACAGCAATTTAGAAGTGTTAGGTACTTGACAGACTAACGGCGTTCCGGAAAATTTTAGACAAAATATTTAACTGCACGCAGAAAAAAGAAATATAATATTTACTAATCAAGAAATGTAAAGGGTTTCTTGTAACCGTAAAAGTAAAAACTGCTCTTAATGAAGGGGTCTAAATGTAAAAAGCACTTAGCATTTCGTAAATGTCACAGTGAAATTAGGGTGAATTTAACGGCAATCCTTCAGTAAAATAAACCTCTATTCCCTGGTATGAAATACGGTAAGATATGTAAAATCCACAGTACCGAGATTACAATAGTGGTGCAGTGAACATTAAAGAAGGATCAGTACATGCTAACGATCCGAATAGCTTGTTTAGCTCGCCTTCATAGTCGTAATAACGCAACCTATCCGCGCGGACCACCGGAGGAATTCATGACGCCATCGGCAACGGATGGATTGCATCACCTAAAATACATTTATTGTTGACATTGCTGTAACAGCCGTCACATTACTCCATATTATCACTCAGCAATGAAGGGGTTTTATAATAAATAACACAATTTTGGATAGGAAATCTTATTCACGGGTCGAGTACAGTTGAGAGTTTATTGGAGCAAGACGTTTTTGCGTTCCGCGACTGTTCCAGCTGACTTGTATGGATATATGAGGTAAATGCGAGAACTTTTGTCGTGTGCCGCAATGGCATGGACGCGTATTCAAAAGTCGTTACCGAGGTCGCCACCTTAGTTACAAATGCATTTCGGAATTATTTCACAGATCGCAACTCGTGTAATAGTGTAGTGGTTGAGGTAATCGACTTGCGTGCTTAGGTTTATGCGTTGACCCCCTCCCCCCCCCTTGCGTGAAAAATTTTAATTGTCTTATAAGCTTTGTAACTTACCAATATTGATTAATTATAAGTATATCCGAAAATATATCTCAGAATTAACCGTTTGTTTATTTATTCATTATTTTTTAGCAATTTTTTTTTACAATTTATAGAGCCGTCTTAACATAAGTTGGATTGGTTTATATTATCCGTCAAAGTGACATGATAATTCGTAATTGCAGCATCGAGGAATAGTGCAGAATAGCGGCTGGATCGGTAAAATCTACTGATCCGCAGGTCAACAGCACTTGAGAATCGGTACTCGTAACCATCAATGATAGACATATTCAGTTGCCTATAGTTGTAAAATTTACTGAACTGACGTGTTGTCCATATACGTACTTGGAAAATAAGTAGATTTAACTTGGGTTTCTGTAAAATATAGGGTTATTTTTTCTGCGTAAGTGCCTTATTCAATCAGCTGTTCTTCAAAACGCTTGACGAATTTTAGGCAATCAGAAGAAAATAACCATATAGTATTAAAACTTTAAATGGCTATGAAACAAATTATTATTTTGATGTTCATATAATTATGAAATACACTTTTACAGAAAAAAATACTAACAATAATGTTTCTATGTCATATTAAAAAAAATTTAATTAAAATTAATGTTTTTATAGGTTTCGAAAGTAAACACTTTATTTTTATTTTGCAATTCGGTCACAGAACAAAATAAATTATCAAAATTTCCACTTCCCAAGCATAATTTGAACTATGAAGTTTACATTTAAAATATATAAAGAAATAAGCTTCAGTTACAAGACTTTTCGAATATTTTACATAAAATCGTTATTCTTATTATTTTGTAAAAGTATATTTCATGAATTATATGATAATAGAAATGAAATTTTACCTGGCCATTTATTGTGTGCTTCGATATTCTACGGTTATTTATTTTAATTGCCTCACATGCATCATGCGTTTATGAAATTGGTTTCGTATACTTTTCAATGTCTCAATAAACTAGGTACGTGAACGCCAGGTATAGATTTCGTGCACAATTATTTTTGACGTTGGCTACAAATTTTCCGTATCTATGATGTATGCAATTAGGAAAAATACAGAAATGAGGTATTTTCACTTCCACCACCAGCTAATTTCACTTCGTTGAGTGTTGAGGGGAAAACAATGGACCAATTGCATGGGACAAAACTTTATTTTTGTAATATCTACGTAATGAATAAAAATTATTATCATTTTATTATTTCATTAAATAGTTCTTGAAAAATAAACACTAATTTCCAAATACACTTATATAGAAAAAACTACTTTTTACGAAGACATTAACCAAATAGGGCAAAAATGGACCGAATCTCATGCATTTGGTCCATTGTTTTCCTCTAATCACTCAACGAAGTGAAGTTAGCTGGTGGTTGAAGTGAAAATACCTAATAGAGAATATAGTGGATTAGGCCTCCTGGGGACACCACTGAAAAAACGGATAAAATACTCTACCTCAAAGGTGGTGCGGAAATGAGTATCTATTCGTAAGAAAACATTTTCGAGTAATAACGAGGTATTACCTCACAGTAATCAATTTTACGTCAGATTAATCCATTTTCAAATCGTAAAGGGCTAGTATGTATTTCGGAAAATTAAATCATACTATCCCCACCGCCAAACCTCATCGATTGATCTTACATAATATTTAATAATACTCGGCAGTGCCTATATACAAGTTTTGGATATTCATTCAAAGTCTATTTATACGGGCAGGCCCGCCAAATGTGCGTTTTCAAGAAATGTTTGTAATTGCAAATGCTGTAATTCATATATTATTATTGAAGATAGTTTAGTTCTTGGACACGAAGAAGTAAAATATTATAATCTATTAATGACCAAATGTTTTATCCACTAATAGTATTTGGCGAATTTTAGTGATCTCACAACATAATATTGTGAAATTTGTATGACTCCACACACACACACACACTATAATTTTGTATTGAATGCTATTAAGAATTATAATTATTATTAAATCGTGGGTTCCTTTGGAACCTAGAATTATCTTAATAATTATTATTGTTTTTGAATCTAGGATTTCCATTTGGAAATCTGGGTTGAAATTATTGTCTATTTTGTAGATTTTGTTCCCTATTCTGATTTTCATTTTTAAAGTTATTATGATTACCATAATTTCCTTGATCTTTTTTACTTTTTTCATTTTTAATATCATCTTTGTCTGAAGAGCTTAATTGTTGACCTCTAATTTTGCCAATTGTCTCTATTAACTTGAAACCAACTTAACGCTCCGTCCTCAAAAACCGCATCTACATTTTCTAAAATATCAATTTCATTAATTTGATATCCTCTTTTGAATCTTAATAAATTGTTATAAAAATCACGCGCTTCGCTCGCAAGTTTGAGCGGGCCTAGGGCGCGCACCTGTTGAATCTCGCGCTTCGCGCTCGCTATTATCTTCACCTCGCGCTACGCGCTCGGACACATTTGCCTGACGCTTTAAGCTCGGTTCCTCTGGGTTTTCGCACTTCCTGCGCTCCCTATTGCGTGCTTCGCGGGCTAATACTCTCTTACATACACCGAAAAAACGATATTCTAATATCAAGAATGTCTTATTCTTACATGCGTATTCTTAGTAATATTCTTAATGAAGTAAGAGAAATTCTTAATTTAAGAGGAAAATGCGCCTTGCTCTGTTCAATTATTTCTTTCAATGTTTTGTGCGACGTGCTTTTTGATCAATTTTTCGAATTCGTAATAAGTGACAAGCTCGAAGAAACGCAACCAATTCTAAGGTAAATCGCGTGCGCACATTTATCTCCTTCTCTTTATAGAAAATGTTAGAGTGAGAAAGGTCTGGTGTCACATTGAGGTTGAATAACAACGTGCCACACCGAGACATAACCTATCTACATTATTTATTCGTTGACGGGTGACATCAAAATTTTCTCACTTTAACGTTCTCTGCAAAGAGATAGGGTTAGAGATGTGAACATGCGATTTATCCTCAGAATTGGTTGCATTTTTTCGAGCTCGTCACTTATTATACAATTACTGCGACAGATTTCGGATGCAACTATTCTTAAACTTAGTCGGGAATTCTTACAATTAGACAAGAATATATATTCTTAAGGTAAGAGGGCCTCCATCGTACATTAAGAATATATTCTTGGCGCCTATTTAAGTTGCAAATATTCTTAAACTTAGTGGGAAATTATTAAAATGAGATTATGGTTTTTTCGGTGTAGCTTCATCGTTATGACCTGCTTTTGGTTTAATTATGTACGTTTTCAATAGAAAGAGGAACTAATTTACTTAAGGTTCTATCGACCTTAAGGAACACATTCTCATCAAGCCACTCGCGCTTTGCGCTTGATATGTAGTTTAAAAATCATGTAAATTGTAAACCTTGCGCTCCACCCTCGTTTCTGTTCATCGTTTAATGGAAACTCAAAAGTTTCAGCGCGCTCATGGCGCACGATTTGGTTGTCGCGCTTCGCAACGACAATATGTTATGTTCTATGTTCTTCAAATAAAAATGACTAAATTTGTATTTAATTTAAAATGAAGAAGGAAATTCCTTCACTTCAGCGTACATTTCCGTATCTTTCTAATAAATCATACAATCAGAAAGATTTCTTCCAACTATCTGAAAAGGGGCGAAAAAAAGTATCTAAGTTGTTTTTGGAACATATATATGATAAATTTTTAAATGATTATTGAAAAATGGACATTTGACCAAAACCGGGGGGGGGGGGTCAAATTTTTTACAAATCTAATACATTATCTGGATGAGAATGTAAAAATAGAATAAACTGTTTGAATTTTCAAATACCATGAGCATTAATTATTATCATACCATTAGGACATTTCCCTTTCGGGGTAGGCGTCACTCGCTCGGTTGGAAAATAGGAATGTGGGGAAGGAGGTATAGATTTTCCAAATTGATCTGGAGTGCTCGTGTTATTTGTTTAAATGACACATTTATTCCGCAACACTGCTTCGACCCAGGTTGCTGATCAATCTCTCTAGAAATCACCCCAAGTGAAGAGCCTCAAAAAATTGTTATGTGTGGTTTCCCAATTGGGCCCATTAGTATCCAAGGTCTTTTGTTTCTGGCGTCATTCAATCTATTGTCACTCTGTTTACAAACTATTTGTCGTTACACTTTTCTGTCTTGGCATACTTCTCTAGCTTCCTTCACGTCCATGCATTTTTTCATGCAATTTTTTCTTGTTGGATCCCCAGAATTACTTAGCACCCTTCCTGTATCTGTACCCTGACGTTGGACGCTGACCCATCTGTGCATATCTCCTAGCAGAATTACTCTTTCACCATGATCGCAAGTACTTATTGTATCATTTAAAGTGTCCCAGAAGGCGCCTTTGACGTCTCTCTAATCACTATCAACTGAGGCGTAGCACGCTTTGATAAACAATCTTCTGATTCCTACCTTCATTCTAACCCACAGCAATCTGGGCGATACATCCTTGATCTTTGAGATGCTGCCTTGCTTCTTTATTCATAATCTAACCGACCCTTTGATTACAATGTGATTCAATATCTACTCCTGACCATATTTTAAAACCGCCTTTCAACACCCCATTTTCTATGTTTCTACTTTCGCAACCCTTTTTCTTTGACTTTGATATACTTTGATATTTGTCGTATCTTGCATAGTTTGGCCGTAAAATTGAATTTTTGGATTTTTAATTATTTTTTGTGCAATAAAAATATGAATTTTCGATTTTTCAAGAAAATTCGAAAAGTCGTTATGATAATCTTGTAAGGCGTGCAAAAAGAAACATTTTTTTTATCTTTACTTTTTTCTGAAAATGTTAATTTTCCTTTCTTTTTTTGGATTTTAAAAATGCTGTAACTCTGAAAATTTTCCTTTTATCGGAAAATGTCATGGGAATAAATTGTGTAAATTTTTGAGTACTATGGACAGACTAAAATAGTATACCAGAGGACAATCGAACCGATCGATTCTTTCGAAAGTTATCGTGATAACAAACTAAAAATCTACAGACAGACAAACAGACAGATTCGTAAAAACTTGTTTTTTGGGTTCAAGGGGTCTCAAAACGTGGACATTTGCCAAAAACCGGGGGGGTCAAATTTTATACAAATCTAATACCTTCTCCAGATGAGAATGTAAAAATACCAATTTTCTAGTACCATGAAAATTAATGACGATTATTTTATTGTTTTAATGCTTAGAAATAGTATTGACAACATAAAAACAATGAAATATTGTGAAAAAAATACACGAAAAAAAAAGAAATTAAATAAGCAAAGTTTTGAAGAGAATGGGCCCACTTATCGGGCTGATTTTTTCACTGTTAATGTACTTTCTTACGAATAAAACAAAAAATACACATCCTATCAAAAAGTGACCAATGACAAATTCATAGATCTTTTTTTTACGCAGAAGCTTTGTCTGATCATCATTTGTCGTATCTTGCATAGTTTGGCCGCAAAATTGAATTTTTGGATTTTTAATTATTTTTTGTGCAATAAAAATGTGAATTTTCGATTTTTCGAAAAAAATTCAAAAAGTTGTTATGATAATATTGTGGGGCGTACAAAAAGAAACATTTTTCTTATCTTGACTTTTTTTCGAATCGTGCGTTATTTGGCTGAAAATGTTACTTTTCGTTTCTTTTTTTTGATTTTGAAAATGCTGTAACTCTGAAAATTTTCATTTTATCGAGAAATGTTGTGGAAATATTCTGTTCGCTTTCCTGAGTGATATTAATACCCGTCCATAGAATTTTTAAATATTGAAAAAAGTGTTCTAAAAATTTTCCAAATATTCTCACTTTCTGAATTGTCATCTAAAATGGCTGGCTAACGAACTCGACCTTTAGTTTAGAAGACTAAAATAGTATACCAAAGGACAATCGAATCGATCAATTCTTTCGAAAGTTATCGTGCTAACAATCTAAAAATCTACAGATAGACAGACAGACACATTCGTAAAACCCTATTTTTTGGGTTCAGGGGGTCTCAAAAACGTGGACATCTGACAAAAACCGGAGGGGGGGGGGGGACAAATTTTACACAAATCTAATACCTTCACTAGATGAGAATGTAATAGCAGAACTATTTTCTGTATTATTTTTCAACTTTATTGGTCAATTTGACATAATTTAATAAAGTGTTTGAATCATTCCAAAAGGAAATAAAGTGGCTGGAATATCTTCTAAGTTATTCTCTATTCTATCCTCTTTTTCTCCTCCAGTTATGCCTTACCTATTCACTCTATTTGTGTCTCATTTTCGTAGTGAGGCTCATTTGATTTTCTTATATGTAATTGATTGCCTTTGCACAGGTTTCGGAAACGAGTATCCGTCCCTTTGACCACTACGTCTACTGTTTGTAATTTGAGACCTTGTTGTCACTATCACGTGTCTTTGCTCATTATAATCTAATTCAGTATTCTCGAAATGAACCTTATCATTTTGTATTCTATTACTCTTATTAGCATTTCCTAATGAAAATTTCTTGTGGTTGCATATAAAATGCTCTCAATTTTTTTGTTTAAATTAGCTACTTCCTCTGAAAGTTCCTTAATTTTTTTATCACTTTTATTTTCTTCGAAATTGACTAATTCTTGTGCACCGTTCCAAAATTCAGCGTTGCTTTCTAAAAATAAATCAATTTCTCTTTCCTTTCTAAGAGTTTCTTCTCTTTCTAAACGACATGATTCTAATCGCTTTTAGTTTCTTTCTAAACCTTTCGAGTTCTTCTCTCGTTGCCTCAATTTCTTTATCTATCTTACTCATTTCTAATTCATGATTTTATAAAATAATATAATGCTCATCTTCTATTCGCCAATTACCTCATGTATTCTCTGTGTTGGGAGACAGTATGCCAATCCTTTGTTATGTTTGAGGTAGCGTCTCGTCTGTGTATGTTCGGTGTGCTTGCCGTCGCGTCGTATGTACCTTCTGTATACGTTTGTGTTTGTATTGTAGTTCTAGGGATTGCACCTGTCGCTTGATTTGAATAAACCGGCTCCTATTCTTATTCTATCATAACTGCTACAAATTCTGAGTTTCTCTCTGTTATTGATTCTCTGTTTTTACTTTCTGAACTAGCTAAATTTGCCTGTGCATTGTCCGCGTCAATATTAATTTCGGGTGTTTCTTTAATCTTCCTATTCTCTCTACCATTTCCCATTGGGTTCGCCATTTTTGGTATAGTTTTGACTTTTCCCGATCGCAAATGCATTAATTGCTACAAGAAAAACACGTAGGGCATTTTTTCTCAGGGTAGTTTTATTTTTTGTTAAAGGTGGCAGAGCTCACGTGCACGCGAAGTAAACCAACTGTTTTACACGGACATATATGCAGTCCTACCCACAACTTTTCTAAATCAATAAACACAGTTCTACCCACACTTTTTCTAAATCCAGACATACAAATTTATAAAAAGCTTTTTTATTCCGTAACCAAAATTTCATAGAATTAAAATATGTTCCCTATGGCACACATGCAATCAAAAATGATTTAATTTTCATCTTTAAGACTTCCGTTCTCTCAAATTAAGGATGGGTGCAGGATGTGGAATATCGAGAAAGCGAGTTAAGTCAATGATAAGTAGACAATAAAAACATAACAGGGGTCGTCCATAAATCTGGTGACGCGTTTTTCCTTTGTTTAAATAAAGATGAGGATAAAATTTTCCTGAAGTGAAAAAGGATACAACGATATAAACAAAAGAAAAACGCGCCCCACAATGGTTTATTAAACCAACTTATAGATAATCGTAGAGAGCCGGTACTACACAAGCCCGAACCTGGCGGCGAAGCCAAGATCCCTTGATGGTGTTTGGTGAACCCGGGCGGCGATGCCAAGGTTCTGGCGAGTAGCGAGCGGTTTTCCCTCAGAGATGATGCCGTTTGACGCGATGGGGCTGAAGGGCTCAGATTTGTCCTTGGGGATAGCGTGTCGTCGTTTTTGGATAAACAAATGAGGGGTTAGATTGCATACGATTAATTGCGTAGGCCACACAAGACTGACTTCTGGTTCACGCGATCTGGGTATTAAACCCTGGCGTGGGGCTTCTCCAGACATCTGGGTTGAGGCCCCCAGGGTCGTAAGAAGGTGGGCCGCTTATAACTTTCTTATAGCCTTCCCTGCTGGAAGTAAAAAGATAGAAATCCTCTCACTATAAATCATATTCTATCTCTATGATAGAAACGGATAATGAAAATTGTGGAGTAAAGCGAACAAAACATGATAAATCCATTTTTTTCAACAAAAAGTGAGTTATAAATGGTCATGCAAGCTAATACATTCAATAATTCAATAATATTGGATGACCAGCTACATAGTTTGCTCTATATGATCCTATTAGAATTTTTCTTCTATCTCAGGTGTTTTTGGAATGCAGCATTTGTTTAATTATTAAGAAATCACCTCGAATGGATTTATCATGTATTGTTCCCTTACTCTTCAATTTATTTATCCCAGGCTATCCCTCGTCTATCCACATTCCATCTGCATATATTTCTATCGCGTATTCATCCAGCTTTACTTAATTCTATCTCTTTTCTATCAAGCTGCATCTGTTTCTATTTCTATCTTTCTCTATTTCCTTGTCAGTATACTTCTACTTTTCTGTCGTTTAAGCCTCACTTCTCTATCCCTACATATCATTCGCCTATGACCCTATGTCCTTTTCTATTTCCTTTACAATAAAGATTTACACCTATCTCTTTCAATTCATTTTTCTCCATATCTGCATATCCCTCGCATGTCCCGTCCATCTTTTTCGACCTCTTTGACATCTTTGTCCATTCAGCCTTTTCGCCTATCTCTTTCAATCCTCTGTTTTTATGTGTGCATATATCCCTTGCCTATTAGGCTGGTCCTTATATAGAAATATTGTTTTGGAAAACGTACTATCACCATATTGCTTCGCATGTAAAAAATTAAAGTAGGAGAAAACTTTGGTTTTTAATTTTTAAAATCATTCTGCAGCATTACTTTTAGGTTGTACAGTGGGACAACGAAAATGTATGTGGACAAATCAATTTTTAACCTAGAATATTCATTCGATTTAGACGTTGTTTTATGAACGAAAGCTTTTTAAAGTTTAGAAAGATTCGTGCCTTCAGACTTTTTATAAAAAATTTAGTTGATTTTTTATTTAACAACAAAGCTGACATATTTTTAACTTTTCAGAAGTACCAGTTTATTTCCGACTTTCAGATTGATCAAAGACGGACTTATGTCTGAGCTACAACAAGCTAGGAATAATTTCCAGTGGTTGAAAATAATTTTTAAAAAATTTTGTGAAACGTTATAAAAAAACTAATTAACAGAATTTTATTTCCGGGATAGAAATCGTCTAGTTTCATAGGTTTTATTACGATTGGTTGTTTAAACAAATAATAATTGTTGTCAATTCGTAAAACGTTATAGCAAAGAGTCATCGAAAAGACACTTTGAGTGGATTCCATAAAAAAAATTTGAACGTATCGTTTAAATGTAGCCAAACTCTTTGTTTATGAATATTGTTCAAATAGTCAATAGTCGTTGTCAGTTTGAAAAGTATCATAGTTAAGAGTCATCGCAAAGATATTCTTAGTCAATTTCGTAAACAAAAATTGACCCTATTCGTTCTAAAATAGCCAAACTCTAAATTTATTTATGAAAATTGTTTAAATAGTAATAATGCTTGTAAATTTGCAAAGTGTCGCAGCAAATAGTTATCTGAAAGACATTCCTAATTGAGTCCGTGAACAAATTGTGCCTATTCGCTGAAATATATCCAAACTCTGAATTTTTTTATAATGTGTTTATAAATTAATAATGATTGGGAATTTGCAAAATATAATAGGAAATAAATAAATTGATATTAAATTCTTTTTTGTCTACTGGCCGAACAAAAAATAATTTAAGATCAATTTATTTAATTACTATCACCTGGCGAAAACCACAATATCAATGCATATCATACAAAAGAGTCATCGTGAGAAGAAAAATTTGAGAAAAAAAATTTTCGATAAAAAAATTTTTGAGAAAAAAAAATTGAAAAAAAAAAAATTTGGTGAAAAAAAATTTTGAAAAGAAAAATTTGTTGAAAAAAATTTTGTGGAAAAAAATTATTGAAAAAGAATGTTGGCGTTTATACTTTTTTGCCCCCCCCCCCGGGAGGGGGGCTACGAAACCCTAAAAACAAAACTTCAATTATTGAAACATTTGCTCAAATTGAATGTAAAATTATTTCAAGAAGATACCAACACCAGTGTTTAAAGTTACCTTTGCCAGTGTCTAAAGTACCTCATCTCGAATGTGCGCATGCGCAGCTTTTTCACCAGTGTCTAAAGTAAGCCATCTTCAAACTGCGCGTGCGCGAAAATTTGTTTCACGCACAGTCGGCTCAAATAAGGTACTTTAGGCACCATCTACATGCATGCAAACGTCAACTTTAGAGGTGGGTGTTGCAAAAAATTCTATTTATAATTTAAATAAAACCAATATTTACCTATACCTCGAGGCCTAAAAAGAATAATAAATTATATGAACAGAACTTTTGAGGTTACGATTACCGGTATATAAATGACAGCTTCATTTATTATAATTGTTAGCTATTTTTTCATCTACCTTGTAACGACTTTTGTTGTTCCGGCACTTTTAACACTTCATTTTATCAGAAATACGTGAAATGGCTCATGTCAACACAAGGTCTTGAGATTACATAACCTTACTTTTTTCCGACGAGGCAAAGGGTGCCAATGAATGAAATCATTCCCGAATTGCATCGTCTGGTCATTGGTACTGAGGTGCCATCGACTAGAGATCATACTTTTTGTATTCATTTCCATTGGGACCC
>CAKNXH010058814.1:0-12474 GCA_932178445.1 Andricus quercusramuli | reverse complement strand
CCCCCCCCACCCTAAAATTAATAAATAAATTATTGCCGAGGTTCATTCCTTATTTTAATTATATTGCAAGTATTTTTTTTAAATATTCACAAAAATTGGAACAGATTTACTTGTTCACAACGTTGTTTGAACAAAATAAAAAAATTTTGTCAGCTAAAAATCTTTTTTAGAAAACAGGATAAATTCTTGGCACCCTAAGAACTGAAGTGAATTCATTATTTTATAACTAAATTTGACATTATTTTGTATGAATTATATATGTCGGTAGACGCAGAAATAATGGTAGAAGTAAAATAATACCAACAAAATACGATAAATGTTTGCATTTTCTTAAAATTTTACAAAAATGAGAGAGGGTGCTAATAACTGGCGCAGTGCCAACCACTAGTGCTCTTTCCCTATATAAATAAAAAATAGGTTAACCAATCACCGCAGGGTACCACTGGGAGCAACTACCATCCATGAAAATAACACTGGATCACAGCAGAAACGGGGTAAATCACACCTGTGTTCCCAGTGGCGTATCTAGGGATAACGAGGAATAACGGCGCCTATGGCGCAGAGAAACCCCCCCCCCCCTTATTTGTGTAAGAATCTAATTTGCGTTTTTTTACGTGTTTTTTGTGGCCCCCCCCCCCCCATAGAACGGCGCCCATAGCACGAGGCCTGCCTGCCATACCCTAGATAGGCCACTGTGTGTTCACGTCTCACAACCTCGAGATGGGTGGCCACAGGGCACTAGGAAATCACGACATACCGGTGATACCCTCGTGTGTCTTGGGGACACGCAGCGAGTCAAGGATGACATCCCTCTTCATCCATCTCGCAAGTGCCTCGGCATGTTATTGGCACGCGGAAATTCTTTCAGGTTACGAACCAGTAATAGCCTCGTACCTCCGAAAGCACCGATCACAAGGACAAGTTAGATTCTCGAAGTCCTGGAAAACGATGACAGGCCCCGATTGTGCAATGGATACTGCTGTCCGAGACTCGTAGTTCCAGAAATTTCGGCACTTCTCGTTCTGGGCATTGATTCTTATCTCACTCGGCGCGTCCGATGGGACATGCCCGCAGCCAACACCGTAAGAGTGACAAATCTAATAGTAAAACACTCTTAGAGTTGCATTGTGTCTGTGGTGATACGTCGTTCCCGAGTGAGTGGCTGTTCCTCGATACCGTTGGCACGTGGTTAAGGACAATGCCAGTCGGTCTTCTCCCTCTTCTGCCCCCGGCATTCCTCCTCCAGGTTGGTAAGAATTCGGTGAAACCCTGAGAAATGAGAGCAGTCTGCGTAATGTCTTCAGTTTCCTCGTAGAAGCTCTTCCAGTCTTCCTGTTGATAGGTTCTAATGTTCTTCCATTATCGAAGGTTACAAGTATTTTTTATTTTACATTTTATAGACAATGAAATTCTTTAAAGTTTTTGTTTTAAATAACTTACGAAGGAGTTTCATTAAGTATCATTATCATAAGTATAATTGTCGAAAAATTGACCATTTTTAAAAGGAGGGAAGACATCAGAATTATGTTTTTGACAATTTATCTATTTTTACTTGATTAATAACTACATCTTCGTCTGAATTAATTCATACCATAAAAGATGCAACATAATTGAAAACTTAAGCTTGAAATAGTAGAAGATTGTCGAAACAAATGTGTATTTGTGTGCAAAATTGATGCCACTTGATGTGAATGTATAACCAAAATAACCTTCCTTTTCTCTTTTGCTGAGAATAGTATTTAATCACGATACTTCCTGAAATATGATTAAATTTTGGAAAAATGCATAAGTACCTTCTCTAGGATGGTTACTCAAACTTAATTTATTACAAAATTAAAAACAAATATAAAGAATTCCCGGTGTTTAAACAATAATCCCAGCCATTCCCAGGCGCTGAAAGTTCCAGGTTAATTCCTGGTTTTGCAGGTGATGCCACATAAGGAAACTGTCATATTGATATTATATTATATATTATATATATATATTATTATTATTATATTATTATTTTTTACAATCTTGTTCTCGGGTGAACCCGGTTTTTCATCATAGTCACGGACTAAGTCAAGTGACTGATGTATAAGGATGTTAGAAATTAATACAATACGATGTCTGAAATCTTCAGCGCTGATGTTGTAGGTACAAAATTAGAAGCATGGTGTAGTTTGCAGTTTGTCTTTACAGTTTTTATCCTTTCACAGCGTGTTTGTTGATGTATAATGCCCGCCACATAATTATGTCTGTGCGTATATTCTCTTTGAGCCATTACGCGACAACCATCAATAATGTGCTCGATGGATTCGTTGGTATCTCCACATAATCGGCACCGGTCAACCACGTCTTGATGTAACATGTGTTTACGATACTTCCTGGTGGTGACAACTCTATCCTAAATCGCAATGACGAATCCTTCCGTTTCTGGATACAGGAGTCCCTTTCTCAGCCAAATATTGGATGCCTCACTATCCACTTCATATTGATCTAGCGTTTTGGGGTGTTCGCTGTGGATGGCTTTCTGTCTCCACTGCGTTTCTAATTCCTCTATGGTTTCTGCCCTGATATTCAAGGCCTCCTCTGAGGACAAATTCAGGGGCGTGTAGTCAAGATCCGCTTTACAGATGGTGTTTTAAAGCGTAACATCTCGCTTGCTGTTAAAATAGTCTCGCAACTGTATAACTTGTGTCTCACACAGTTTTTTGACAACTACAATGCCCCTGCCCCCTCTATGTCGTGGTAGAACTACCCTTTCAATCGCCGAATTACTGTGGTGCATTCGGTGTTTCGTCATTTCTAAACGGATGATTCTGTTTAATCGTTCGAGGTCGGTGTTCGACCATTTGATGAGCCCAAAGGAGTACGTGTAGTACGTACGAGTACGTGTACGAGCATTATTTAGAGAAGTTGTAGGCTCCGGAAGCTACGATCATGGTTCCTTAAAGAAACCAATCCCGAAGCTACTGGAACGTGTGCGTCATCCGCTTCTGCTCCTTCTGTCCTAGAAGGTAAGTAAGAGCGGGAAATTTACGCGTGAGAACATCAGGCAACACTTCCTTGGAGTCAGGTCTCTAGCCGCGGATAAACTTACGCGGTAGACAAGACAGTTGGAGATGAAGGTTTCAAATATTATTATTATTATTATATTTTATTAGAGAAGTTGTAGGCTCCGGAAGCTTCGATCATGATTCCCTAAAGAAACCAATCCCAAAGCTACTGGAACGTGTACGTCATCCGCTTCTGCTCCTTCTGTCTTAGAAGGTAAGCAAGAGCGGGAAATTTACGCGTGATAACATCGGGCAACACTGTTCCTTGGAGTCAGGTCTCTAGCCGCGGATGACCTTACGCGGCAGACAAGACAGTTGGAGATGAAGGTTTCACCTCTGGATACTTTTTTAGAGCTACCAATATATATATATTTTATTATTATTATTTTATTATTATATTATTATATATATATATATATATATTATATATTATATTATATATTATATATAATATATATCATATTGATATTATTGATTACAAATTCAAATAATTATAATGCTTAGCTCACAGCAGGGTTCAGCCGAATTCAGCTGCTTTTTGGGGTACAGCCCAAACCAGCGCAAGCTACCTGGATTACCTTCCCCTTCCAGGGGGCCCTTAATCCTCACGCATACTAATTACCTCTCTCTGCGCGCTCAGTCGCCGGGTTTCCTGGAGCGCGGGGTCTATCGCCGCTAATGATCCCGAATTTCATCCGATTACCATTCCAATTTATTCACTCAAAATTTAAAAATAACTGATGGAAGCTATTTGGAAGTCATTTTTTGGGAATGTGTAGGCTTTCACGAGTCCAGGGGTGTGTCATTTCTCATCGACAGGCAAAAAATAGATATCAACATTCCCTCATTCAATCGTGAAAATATGTAGATTCGGAGTATTTTTATTTACAGACAGAAATTTGGATTCAACATTATGAATAAGGTAGTCATGAATGAATACCTGCAGATCAGAAAAGTGAAGCTCTTCATTATTATGAATATAACAGAAATTTGAGACGGAGCCCAAATTTCCTTTAAATGAACTGATGCTTTTCTATTTTCTCATTCGCTTCTGATCGGTCATTTGAGTCGTTCGTGAATATTTCAATTCTTTTTTGGAAGATGGCTTCTTCCAACGCTCCCACCGTCATCGAGGCAACATCTCAGCTAGGCGAGACACTTCTAATTGTGGACAAATGTAAATTTCGTTTTGATAGAACTTTGGCTTCTAATGAAGAGAGATTTAACGCATAATCACAAAAATAAACATATTTTCGATCTCTCTAACCATTAAATGACTAATTAAAACTTTGATTAACATTTCTCGAACGAAATTGAAATTTTAAACTAGAAACCTACATAGAACGAAAATATAGGGTGTCCTTTCCGTACAAATCTTAACTCAATTTTAAAACAAATGAAATTGAGATCAGAAAAAAATAAAATCACAATGCCGAAACCTACAGTCATGGAAAACGATCATGATTACCTAGATTTGGAAGGTGCCGCTGCACTTCAAATCCAAAATATTAATTCGGATAAGATCACAACGAGACCAATAATCGAAATTGTGGTCCCAGCTCCAGCCAAAAACACGGGCGCTATCCATAAAATAATAAATAGATCGATAGGTTGCGGTAGGGGTTTTGCGAGGAAAAATATGGAAACCCTAATGAATAAAAATAGGTCGGAAAAAGACAGATTGACTCGGACAACATATACTGAACCAACTCAAAATAACCGAAACGTACTCCATGACCTTACTCAAAACCCTAACAAAACTTTCGACCTAGAAATCAATACCTTCTATTGGGATAACGGAGAGTTACCCGCAATAGGCGCGTCAGGGTCAATAAACAATCCCAGACAAACCAACAACAAAACTTTTGATAGCGATTCCTTTTTGGAAAATAATACACAGTTCCTTCTAGAAACTGACGAACTTTTAGAAAGTGTAGAGTTCAATGAATTTATGAACCAACAAAGGGAAAGATTTTTTAAAGAAAGGGAAAAAAGGGCAAATAATTTAAAACCTAGATTAAACCCGTCAGCTCATAGTTCTTTTGAAAATAAGAAGAGAAAAGATAGAACCTAGTTATAAACGCATCTGTTAATAGGCATTCAGTCCAATTCAATTTAAGGGGACAATTAAAGAATCAAAATGAACTTTCCCACAATAGTATCGAAAACTGTAACCAAACAAGAAATAATAACTTAAAGTTACAATACACAGACGACAGCAAAACATTACAGGACAGAACAAACTCAAAACAAAACAGATGACAGAGACTCTCGACAACAAGGGAAAGGTCACACAGACATACTAGAATCCACACAAACAACACAGATACTGACACAGATATAACACAGAGACAGTACTGATTGGCCAATTACATTTCGTAATAATAAAGACGATAGTCCCGCGCATTTCCTGGAAGAGCTACAAAGATTTAAAAGGGGTTACAAAATAAACGACCGTGACATTTTAAAAAATGTAGACGCTCTACTAATTGAAGACGCAAAAGATTGGTGCGAAATAAATAAAAATTCCTGGAGACATTTATCTGACTTTTTCGAAGATTTCAAAAACGCGTATATAGATGAAAAATTTTCCGAGGAAATTAAAAATCAAATTTTGTAATCAAAAAAGGACACAAGACATACACTCATACTTGACAGAAATTAGAAACTGTTCACAAAATTATACCCCAGAAAAAATCGCGAATGGGAATTACGTAGGGCGTATGAAAACCTTAGAATAGAATACAAAATGTACATAAAAAGGAATGATTTTGAAACTTTTGAGCAACTAGAGGACTTAGTTGAGGAGTGGGAAACTGAGCTAGCCAAATCTAAAATACGGGGGCAAGTATTACAGATTACAGAACCTAAGATCGATGATAAAAACGAACAAAAGCGTAATAACGGTAACGGGGATACAAATAATGCGGAGGATAATAAAGATTGGAGGGAAAATAAAAACAGCCAAAAGGATAACCCAAACGGAAACCAAAGCCAAAATAACCAGGGTAAAAAACCATACAAAAATCGAATCCCATCTTCATCATTTGGATTTCCATTTCTACCTTTTCCAAACCAATACCAACAAAATTTCAGACCTAACTTCAGACCTAGATTCCCACCTGGTTTCCAACTAAATTATCAACCTAGATTCCAAAACAATAGACAGAGATATCCATTCAATCCCTATAATCAAATGTTACCAATGCTAAATAAAATGGCGTTAGAGTCAAATCAAGGTCAAAGCAACCCAATGATTGAATTCACAAAAGAAAAAGCCGAAAATAATTCAGAAAATAATAACGGTAAGCAAAACTTCGAAAAAACAAACTACGGTAATAAAAACAAAAAATCGTTTAACAACAATAGGAATCAACAAGAAAAAACAAGTTCTAACTCAGACAAAAAGCAGGACTCAAATATGAAAACGAACGAAAATACAAATAATTCAAATTGTTATTATTGTGGTTTAACGGGGCACTTTAAAAGAGAATGTCCTTATTATGCACATAACCAGGGAAACTGGAGGGGCGGGTATTTGAACCAAAAATATTACAAACTAATACCGAAACGCCAGAATATTTGAATTCGGATAAAGATGAAATAACGGAAACTCCTTTTCATCTAATGACAAAATTCGAAGGTAGCTTATTTCGAATACTAGTAGATACAGGTGCCACACATTCATACGCCGGCAAAGAATTGCTGGAAAAAATCCAGATTTCAAAATTTTTCATTCTTAAACCCATCTCGCGAAAACTAAGTAATCCTACTTAGAGTCGGTAAATACACAAAACATGTAATGTTCAGGTTAGTCCCAAAATTAAACTCCGTAGGTATTTTAGGCACAGACATGCTAAAAGCCCTACGGATGACCTTAAATTACCACTCGAAAACCTGGTGGTTACCAGAGAGTCCCTCCACCTACTATCCTATGGAAGCTTAACCAAAATCGCTCCACACCCCAATAATTAAAAACAAAGCCGAAACTAAACCTGACATTACAACAAAAGAGAATAAAGAAGGTAAAAAGGTAAAAATTAGGAATGAACCATTGGGTAAAACAGAAGAAAATATAAAAATAAATATTAAACCAAAATTCGGAGGTAAAATTAACTTCAAAAGTACTAGAGAGCTTGACAAAAATAATTCAAAGTTAGAAGATTGTGAAATCCCCCTAGTACCTATCAATCCTAACCAATCCCAAAAAACCAAAAACGCCCAAATTCCGGTTGAACACCACATAAAGGATATCCCAAGCCTAATGAACATCCCCACAAGTAATAAATTTCAACCCCTAGAGAGCATCCCCACCCGAGACACTAGCGACGACTCAAGCATAGAAGACTCATTTAACTTAGGTAAACCTAGAATTAGGAGAAAGGATAAGAAAAATAACTCCGGTAAGATTTATTATGACAGTAAATACGAGGATTCGTTCAAAAATTGCGATAGTATCCTTTGGAAAAATAAAAAAAATACTAATCGGGAAAAATTAGAAAAGAAATCTCAAAAAACAAACGAGATAAGAGAAATCGAAAATAAAAATCAGTGGATTAATTTAAAAAATAAAGCGATTAAATTAGATAACATTTCGAATAGTTTAGGAAAAATCAAAGAACAAAATAAATGTTCAACAGAAATTTGCAAAGGTATTGTTGAGCTTAAAGAGAGCCAACAATCACAATTAGAAAAACTTTTAGAAGACAAAATAAAAGTTTACCAAGGAAAATAACATAGGCCCTCTGCCGAGAGTTCAACCCCATTCAACCAGTATCCAAAAGGTCTACCTTGCGGAAGCCTAGAGCAATACCAGCTGAAAAGAATCTGGCTCCGGCTCACGACTCGAACAACTCACTAAAAGGACAGTCCGGTTAAGGCGCCTGGTAGGGAGTGGTTCGGGCCAGCGAGTGGCAGAGGATGACTCACTTCTTTTGTTGGAGCTTCTCTACGTTAAAAAAGGTGCTCTGAAAAGAGCAGGTTTGTTTTCGAGGCAAGAAGTCAAAAATTGAGACTTATTTCACGATGATTTTCTTTATTCAACTTCTCCCTAGGCAGAGAGAGAGCGGAGGTCGGAGATCGTATGGTTGTTGCAGGCTGAAGGCAGGATGCTGAGTGTCGATGGTGGCTCGAACGCGCTCCTTTATGCTTGGAGAGTCGGCGCGAGCGGCAAGGCCCGTCGCGTCACTCCCACTCCGTGCAGTTGGAGCGAAGTGGGGATGTCAGATCGCAAATTTGCCCCACCATGCGATTTTTCGAGGCCCGCGCGCCAATGGCATTATTGAGCGAGGAAGGTTCGAGCCTGACGTTACGTTGTGTTCGCTCTCCGTTCTCTCTGCGTTACATGGCTACTTATTCTAAGTTAAATTCTATCTATCAAAACAAAATTCCTAAGTTCTTACAAATATTTAAAAATTAGCCTAAAAGTTGATTCCATTCCTGGCTTCACTCATACATTAATACAATATATATATATATATATAACACGATACGTTAGACATTATAATACATTATATATAAAACCTAAATATAACATAACGTAATACAAAAGTAATAATTCCAATAATATAATGTAATTTGAATAATATAATTTGACTCATCTAATGCGATATACTAATATAATGGTGAAAAAAAAATCAATGGAAAAAATGATGAAATTATATTACAGATAGAAGGAAAATTATTCATTTATACGGAGATTCTCGAATCGTGCAGTGGAAATGAGTTTAAAAAAAATGTTATCAAAAACTGCGAACCTTGACCTGGACATGTGCATTCGTATGCATCCGAATACACATGTCCGCAATATAAAAAAAAATAAAATGATTAATTAATATTAAGTGAAAAGAAAATCCGAAAGGAGAACCTCTGCACGGATCGAGACTCTAACGGGACGCTTCCTCTGTGGGATTTTCCTACGAGCGTCCTTGGACCATCGGCACGTTCGCCGGCTATTGTTCCGTCATTTCATCGCTTGCTCACAAAAGTATGGAGAAAGTTAGGCTCGTCGCAGGCAGGAATTAGAAACTCAAACTGGCGAGTTTCCTGCTTGTAAGAAAATACAAGCAGGGGCTCTCAATGTTCGGAGTTTCTTATTTCTACTGCTTTGATACATTATGGTGTATATCAAAGGCATGTATCAATTTAAAAGGATGCCATTTGGTTTGAACAATGCTCCAGCCACTTTACAGAGACTTATGGACAAAATCATCACTCCAGATCCGGACAAATGTGAATTCGGCTGCTCAGAAATCAAATACCTTGGTTTTAAATTTAACGACAAAGGACTCCAAATAGACGACGAAAAAATCCAAACAATTCTAGAATTCCCTAAACCTAAAAATATTAAACAATTACAGGGCATAATAGGGATGGCAAGTTGGTACAGGAAATTTATCCCACACTTTGCCGAAATAATAGAACCGATGAACAGACTACTGAAAAAAGATAAAAAATGGGATTGGGGTTAGAACAAGATGAGGCTTTCCACAAAATTAAAGATCTCCTAACTTCAGCACCTATATTAACCTTCCCAGAGACAGGGTTAGGAGCCGTGCTTACGCAAACAATTGATGGCGGAAATTACGTGATAGCATACGCGAGTAGAAGTCTAAACGGCGCAGAATCTCGGTACTCGGCATCAGAAAAAGAATGCCTAGCGGCAGTTTGGGCCATACGAAAATTTAGGCCATTTTTAGAAGGGTACAGCTTCAAAGCAATCACGGACCACTTAGCGTTGAAGTGGCTCCATAATATATCCAAGACTCCAAGTCATATATCGTAGAGGTAGTTCAAATTTAGTCCCTGATGCTCTCTCGAGATCAGGAGAACCAGCAAAAAATATAGCGTTCGCATTAGCATGTAGTACTTAAAACCCCGAAAGCGGACGCAGACGACAAAACAGATGACTGGTACACAACAAAAATAAGACAAGTTGAAAAAATACCGGAAGAAGACGAAAAATGGCGAATCAGAGATTCACAACTCTATTTTTACAGAACTGACTCACTAAAATCTACTCTTTCACCAGACTTTAACCCATGGAAACTCGTCGTACCCAAAAAGTTACGAATACAGGTTTTAAAAGAAAACCACGACGACATACAAGCAGGACATTTAGGTTCGAAAAAACGCACGCGAGAATTTCAGAGTACTACTTCTGGCCAGGGATGTATTCGGAAATAATCAAATAGGTAAAAGATTGTTGAGTTTGTCAGAGAACCAAACCGAGTAACCAACCAAAATTAGGACAAATGGGAAAAAGAATCGTCGAAGAACCATGGACCACGATTGCTGCAGATATCATGGGGCCATTGCCGATTTCAAAGAAGAGAAAGAACCAATATTTATTAGTTTTTGTGGATCTTTTCACAAAATGGGTCGAAATAATCCCGATTAAAAAGCAAACGGAACAACGTTTTATTTCACGTTGGGGAACACCTAGGATTCTCCACACCGATAATGGCACGGAATTTGTAAATAAAACTCTAAGAGACTTAACAGAAAAATTCGGTATCAGGCACACGAAAACTCCAAAATACTACTCCCAAGCAAACCCAACCGAGCGATACAATAGGACAATTAAACAAATAATTAAAACCTATTTAGACAACGATCATTCCACCTGGGACGAACACATAGATGATCTACAATTTGCAATTAACACTAGTAAAAATTCATCAACACAATTTACCCCAGCATTATTAAATTTAGGTCGCGAATTAGAACCAATCCAGTCAAATGGACAGATAGATTAAGAAGGTTACAAATTATAAAAGAGGAAGCCAGAAAAATTTAGACAAAGCAAACGAAAGACAGGCTAATAATTATAACTTAAGGAAAAGACCGTTGGAGTATAAAATAGGTGACAGGGTACTGAAAGTAGTAACAAAACTATCAAATAAGGCCGACAAAAAAGCAGGTAAACTTTACGATGAATACGAAGGTCCCTTTATCATTAGAAAGAAAATTTCCCCAACTATTTACGAATTAAAAAACCTTAAAGGTAAGAGCATCGGGGAATGGAATATAAATTATTTTAAATTAGGAAATGTAAATACAGATAATGGCACATAAGCGTGGAAAATATTAATGAGTTTAAGTAAGAATATTTAGACTTAAACAAGGGCAAAAGTGGCAAAAGTAGGTCGTGAATAAGAACCACTCCAGTCCCTAAGAGAAAGTTTAGAACCCGATAGCGAGATAGAATTCCAAAGTGTCGATAAATGGACCGATAGATTATGAAAGTTGCAAATAATAAAAAGAAGAGGTTCAGAAAATTTTAGATAAAGCAGAGGAAAGACAAGCTAACAGTTACAATTTGAGAAGAATACCGGTAGAATTTAAAAAAGGAGATGGGGTTTCAAAAAGGGTAACCAAAATGTCTAACTAAGCAGATAAAAAGGCACGTAAGTTATACGACCAATATGAAGGTCCATTTATTATTAAGGGGACACCTGCTTTTTTTTTTGAAAAAAAAATCGATTTTTTTTATTTTCTTTTTTCAAAGTATAACACTTTAGACGTATTCTCCCAAAATTTCATAAAGATCCGATCATTATTTACGAAGTTACACGTTTTCAAACGACGCAATCTTGAGAACGTTGGACGTCGATCTGTGCACAAGTGAGATACACTCATCCTTCGAACGAGGGCCACGCTCCGGGGTAGACGGCCTACCTTCGAAAGGAAATAAATATATATACATATTACTATATATACACTGACTTCGAGGTCACTTCGAGCGCAAGCTATTCAGTTTAGGCTGTGAAGGGGCGCTCGGGGGGGGGGACGCAGAATCAGCCGAGCGTGAAAACGGCCCACGTTTTACAGGCCCTCGTTCGAAGGATGAGTGTATTTAGTGACTCGATTTTGCTGTGGCAGTGTAATTTTTGTGTTAACAATGGGTGGTGTAGAAACGAGAAAGAATAGAGAAACTGGAAAATATACGAGAGTGAGTAGATCAAGAAAAAGGAAGCAGTACTTCAATCCGAGAGAAGCCGCGCCATACCAAGTGTCCAAAAGGTGAAGAATCTTGGTGTAAATATCAGGCAGCAAAAGCTGAAAAGAAGAACATGAAATCTTTTTTTCATGATTATAAACCACTGCCGAATGATGTGTTGGAAGCTATAAAACCAATTTACGAGGATTTATCAAAAGATGAATTGTTACAAAGGTGCCTCGGAGGTTTTACACAGAACGCGAATGAAAGTTTGAACCAATTGGTTTGGAAGATAATGCCGAAGCACCTAGTTGCTAGCCCCCTTACCGTCGGAATTGCTACTTATCTGGCTGTTTGCCAGTTCAATGAAGGGATGTACGGTATATTAGGAGTTTTCAATGCCTAGGCGTTAATCTTAGACCCAATGCCCATCGATATGCTTCTAAAGAGGACGAGGAGCGGATTAGGCAGGCAGAAAAGCAAGTTGCAGAAAGT
>CAKNXH010058812.1:5173-20403 GCA_932178445.1 Andricus quercusramuli | reverse complement strand
TTTCTTAAGAATTGTGGAAAAATCTAAAATGATGTTTTATTTTAAAAAATTGATTTTAAGATAATATTTCAAAACATTTCAAAAGATTAGAAGGTGTTTGAAAATTCTTCTCTTGGTAGAAATTTTACCTTTTCAGTTAAATATGCAATTGTTTAGTTGAAATATCGACTATTATTTTTCGTTTTTCGTACTATTTTTCGTTGAGAATTGATGTTTTTTTGTTAAAAATTCATCTCTTTATTTCAAAAACATATCTATTTCGTTTAAAATTCTTCTTTTTTGGTTGAAAATTAATCTATTTGGTTGAAAATTAATTTTCTTGTAACAATTTCACCTTTTCTGTTAAAAGTGCAGTCGTTTGATTGGACATAGATCTGTTATAGTTGAAAATTTAGTAATTATAACAATAAAGACATAGATTTTGTTATAAAATAATTATCGGAAATATTTAGTTAAATAATTATTAATTGCATCTATCTATTGAAAATTGATGTATTTTATTAAAAATTCGTTTTTTTTTTTGTAGAAAAGCTTCAAAATTAATTTGTTTTTAGTAGAAAATTAATATTTTTGGATAAAACTATAACGGTTGGATTGAAAATTAATCTTCTTTAGTTGAGGATTCAACTATTTTGTTGGAAATTCGTACTTTTTGGTTCAATTCAACTAATTTTGATTTAAAATGAAAATCTTGTCTTGGTTAAGACACTAACTATTATATTTCTTGTTGAGAAATTCATGATTAATCTTTTTTGGTTGAAAATTCAACTACTTGGTTGAAAGTTGAACTACTTTTTTAATTCATTAGAAATAGTCGGCAAAAATTAAGTAAGTTCAAAATTAAACCTTTGAGATGATTTTAAGCCAATTAAAGGAAAAGTTGAAAATATTTTGTAAGGAAAAATAAACAAATAGTGGCATTAGTCAAAAATTGTGAGAAAATAGTGTCTTTTTTTCGAAAGAGTAGCAAAATAGTGTCCTCTTTAAAAAAAGGTGTCAAATAATGTCAATAGTGTGGTGAGTCCGAGGCCTGAATTAATTGCATTTCAATAAACTTCTTGGATTAAACCTAGTCAATTTCTAATCCTCCATTCTCAAATTTAATTTTCTCCCACAGGATCGACTGATAGAGGACAAAACCCTAAAGAAAATTCCTCTAATGAAAGACAGTGGCACAGGCAGTACAAATTTCCTTCTTACAATTCCCGAAGAGGAATTCCTCTCCTCCACTTTCGAAAGAACTGCCGAGGCAAAGCCCCGAGGCAAAAATAACTCGAGGAAATCTTCATCTGCTCGTGGTTTTAGACAGAGAAAGGATAATTCAAAACAACTGATTCTTGCAATGCACGACCTGGATTACAGTTCCAGTCCTGAATTGAGTCCAGATCGACTGACTGACAGAGAAGAGATAATGTACGTGAGACCCGATCCAATGATAGCCGCTAAAATCGTAGGAACGCAGAAAAAAATTTCCGAAGTCCTAGACGAAATTGCCCACAGACTTGGAAGAATTCCTCTTCCTGATGGCGAGCGAGACCTTTACAGGCGGCAACAGCGGGTCATGGAATTCTCCGTCAGATTTGCGAGGAATTATTTGTACGATTTGGGGAGGCAAGTTTCAGAAATTCGAAGACATGTGAATGCTATTTCACCTAGTTTCAGGAAAAAAATAGGCAGAAGGGGTGTTGTTTTTCACATCCAGGCGATTGAACAGAAGCTGTCGACTGCTCATCAGCTTCTGCTGCACGCGCTGAGTGCATATTGTAAACATATTCCCAGCTCGGTACTCAAAGGCCATCCGGGAAAGTTGAAGGAAATTCTGCAAGTTGTTATTGATCTCAAAGAGTTTTGCGAGAAAATTCATCTGGCTCCGGATTACGTCGGCTCTGGAGATATGGAAGGACTGCCTCTGGTAAGAGAAAAATAATTTTAACAGGCCTCACAGACCAGTCCCTATATCCCCTATTGTGCCCTATATTCAGTTAAGGTCCCTAAAGTACTCTATTTTCAAGATTTTTTCCTATGGTGCCCTATTTGCAGCCCATAATGGAACTTTTAAAAAAAAATTTATAATAAGATGAGAGTTAAGTCATCCAAGAGTCAGGAATTTTGAAAAAATAGCAAAAATCAGGGATTTTCTGTAAGACGTAACTGTAAAAAATAATCAGGACGACCACACAGTCACTATTAGTCACTTTTTTTTTCTTAAAACACTTTTTGGTCACTTTTTTCTTGAATTCTTTTGAAATATTTCAAGGCTTTTTTAAAGCTTCCGATAAATTTTTAATAGATTTCAATAATTTGAAGGGAATTTTAAGATTTTAGTTTATTTTTAAAACTTATAAAGCTTTTAATTCGAAATATTTTAGGGGATTTTTAATTAATTTTATTAATTTGAAGGGATTTTAAAAGTTTTGAAATATTTTAGGATAAAGAATTTTCTAGAATTTCAGAAGATGTGGAACAATTTTAAAAGACTTATAAGGTCTTAAGATATTTCAAAGGATTTCACGTTATTTTGTAAGATTTCCGAGGATTTCAATGATTTTAAGGGATTTTATAATATTTTAGTGAACTTTGAAAAATTTATTCACGGGAAGTGCGGTGTTTCGTATGGGTTTAAAGATTTGAAGAGATTTGGAATTCACCCTGAATTCTTATTAATTTATCCTAATGTCTGAAATTTTCTTGAATTTTATACTTCATTTAATGGATTTTCTTGAATTTTTAAAAGTTTTTATTTAATTGAATCCTGAGTTGATAAAATGATCAAAGGAATTGAATTATTTTAACAGTATATTATGTATGTAATTTCAAGATCTTGAAAATTGTTTTCAAAATTTCAAAGGATTTGAAATATTTTAGGTTATTTTAAAAGATTACAAAGAAATTTTTTATAGATTTCAGTAATATCAAGGGATTTAAAAAAATTTGCATGCGGCTTTATAAGATTTCCGAGGATTTCAATGATTTTATGGGGTTTTAAGAGCTCTCAAGGTATTTTAATCAATTTTTCAGGCTTTCTGGAAATATCAAATTTCATAAAACTTCACGAGATTTGATGGTATTTTAATGGATTTCAAGAGATTTTTAAATATTTGTTGTAATTTGTAATTTGTTGTAATTCATTTGAAATTCGACCTGAATTCTTAATAATTTATACTGCATTTTTTAAAATGATTTTTAATTCTTCTAAATTCACACAATTTTACTCAATGCAGTTAATTTTCCAAAATTTTTGGTTTTATTCATCTTGAAGTATTTATAATTCACCTTAAATTCTTCGAAACTTCATCAAATTCTTTTAAATTCTCTTTAATTTTTCTAGACTTATTTCAAACTTTCTCAATTCAATGAATTTTTTTATTGTTTTTAATTTACTTAATTTAAATGGAATTTTCTAAAACTTTTTTTCAAATTCATTTGAATTTAACTTGAATGGCTTTGTAGTCATCAGTCACTTCTTTGGTTAGAAATTAGTAGGGTTTCCAAAATTTGAAGAGATTTGAATTCTTTTAATTCACCCTCAATTCGTTTAAATTCATCGGAATTCTCTTGAATTTTTTTAATTTACTTGAATTCTTCTAAACTTACTTGAATTCTTCTAAACTTACCTAATTCTATTTAATTTAATTGATCTTTTCTATTTTTAACAGTTTTCATTCAATTGGTCCTAAATTCTTTTAACCTCACCGTGAACTTTTATGAATTTCATCGAATTTTTCTCCTTTACCTTAAATTCTTCTAAATTCATTTTAATTTTACGGAAATCAATGGAATTTTTTTGATTTAATAATTTTTTGGATTCATTTAAATTCTTTTGAATTTAACTTGAATTATTTTGAAGTCTTAAGAATTTATCTTGAATTTGTTACCTTTTGAGCGCGAAAAAAATAGTCAGGAATCAATTGTAAAGTTTTGGAAAACGTGAATTTTGAATGGATTCAAGAAAGTAAATAATTTTCGTAAGATTTCTGGCAAAATCTAAAATGATTTTTCATTTTGAAAAATTAATTTAAAAATAATATTTCAAAACATTTCAAAAGATTTCCATAATTGTGACGAAAGAATCTGGAAGATTTTAAGGCAATTTTTCTAATTAGATTTTTTTTATTTTAGGAAAATACCAATCGTTTTGAAAGATATTTAGGTTTAGAAATGTATGCAAAATCTTTTTTTTTATTCTAGGAAAAATTCGAATAATTTTGAAAGATATTTAGAAGATTTAGAATTCTTGAACAGATACCAAAATAATTTAAAATTTGAAAGTACTTCAAAAAACGTAAAGAAAATGTACGTTTTTAAAGATAAAAAATCGAAACATTTTAACAATTTTGAAAGGTTTCAAGAAAACAACAAATGTTTTCTTAAGATTCCTGGGAAAATTACACCTATATGATTATTTACTTTGAAAGATTTTTCAAAATTGTAGGTATTATATTGTACTTTGTTAAAAATAAGTCTTTTTTGGTAGAAAATTAATGTTCTTGATCGAAAATTCATATTTTTGGTAGAAAATTTAATTGCTTGGTTGTTATTGTTTCTTTTTAATTCATATTTTCGGATTGAAAATTCAACTGTTTTGTTGAAAATTCGTCTTTTTTTAGATGAATTGAAGTCGTTTTGATTTAAAATTATCATAATCTTTTTCAGTTGAAATATCGTCTGTAACATTTTTCGTTGTTGAAAGTTAAACTACTTTGTTAAAAATTAATTTTTTTATGAAGATTCATGATTTTAGTTTAAAATTCATTTCTTTGGTTGAAAACTGATCTATTTCATTCAAAATTCTTATTTTTTTATAGAAAACTGATCTATTTGGTTGAAAATTCCGCTATTCGTTTGAAAATTAAATTTTTTGTAAAAATTTCACCTTTTCTGTTAAAAATGCAATTGTTTGATTAAAAATGAATCTTTTTTTAGTTAAAAATTGATGTCGTTTGTTTAAAATTCGCTTTTTTGGTAGAAAATTAATTTTCATGATATAAAATTCATCTTTTTGGTAGAAAATTCAATTTCTTGGTTGAAAATGATTTTTTGTTGTTAAAAATTCATATTTTCGGATTGAAAATTCAACTGTTTGGTTAAAAATTCAATTATTTTGTTGAAATTCGTTTTATTTAGATGAACTCAACTCTTTATTTAAAATAAAAATATTTTTTAGTTGAAATATCGACTATTGCATTTTTCATTGAGAAGTCATGTTTTTTGGTTAAAAATTCATCTCTTTGTTTTAAAACTTATCTATTTCATTTAAAATTATTCTTTTTTGGTAGAACATTAATCTATTTGGTTTTGTTGAAAATTCATGTTATTTATTAAAAATTCGTATTTTTCTTAAAAAATTAATGTTCTTGATGAAAATTCATGTTTTCGGATTGAAAATTCAACTTTATGTTCAAAAATTCGACTATTTTTTTTTAAAATCGTCTTATTTGGATCAATTTGGCTCTTTTTGATTTAAAATAAAAATATTTTTTAGTTGAAATATCCACTATTACATTTTTAATTAAGAATTAAAGTCTTTTCTCAAAAATAATGTAAAATTTGCAAAGATTTCAAAAAATTGTAAAAAAAATGTGGATTTTTAAAGATTTTGACATCAAATTTAGAAGCGTTTTAAGAATTTTGAAAGTTTTCAAGATAATAGAATAATTGTCATAATAATTGTCAAAGATTTTAAAGCAAAATTTTTCAATTTTGCAAGATTACAATTTTTTAGAAAAAATTCGAGTAAGTTTAAGAGATATTTGAAAGCTTTGAAAATATTTAAAAATACGTTAAAACTTGAAAATATTTCAAAAAAATGTAATCAAAATATAGATTTTTGAACATTTGAAAAATAAATGTTTTAAAGAATTTTGAAAGGTTTCCAAAGATCAATTTTTTTCAGATTCATGGGAAATTTTCAAATCATTTTTTGTTGTTGTTAAAACATTAATTATGAGAAAAATCGGATAAGTAATTCAACCGATTTTCTTAAATTTCGAAAGACTATAGAAGATTTTAAAGCACAAAGAGAGATATAATATAATAAATAATATAAGAGATATTTCAAAGTTTTTAAAATATACAAAAATAGTTTAAAGCTTGAAAAGATTTTAGAACAATTAAAACAAAATATCGATTTTTGAAGATTTCGAAAGCAAATTTAGAAGCGTTTTAAGAATTTTGAAAGGTTTCAAGAGAATAGATCTTTTTTTTCAAGATTCATGGGAAAATTATAAATGATTTTTTATTTTGAAAAATGAATTCTGATAGAAAATTGAAAAAGATTTCAAACGATTTCCTAAAATTTCAAAAAAATGTAGAAGATTTTAAAGCAAAATTGATCACTTTTGCAAGATTACAAAATTAAAAAAAGTCGATTAAATTTAAGAGATATTTAGACATTTTGAAAAGATTCCAAAATAATTTGAAATTTGAAAATACTTAAACAAATTTTGTCATGGAAATTATATTTCCCTCATTATGTGTAAAAAATTTGCCAGAAGAGGGTCACCATCGTGTGCCGAAATTTTTGAAGTAATTGTAATTGTAGTAGACACCCTGTGAACTGGATTTTTTTATTTTTTTCCAACTTTCTATCACTTTCAAATAATTTCTGACCATATTTTTTAATTATAAAGGGGAAGGACACAGACAACAGATGCAGTGCAATTTTATCCAAATTGCGACTTACTTCTGATAATGAGTCGCAAGTTTTGACTCATACAACCCGGTCGACATTGGCGACTGCTGCAAATACAATGAGAAGTAAAAGAAGGAGTATTCGAAAACAAGTTACAAATCGTCTCAGTATGTACAGCATGGATACACGGTTGCCAAAAAGTCAGCCAAACAGAAAAACAAGTAAATTATATTCTCATAATTTTCTAAAATTGTAAAGTCCTGACTTTATCAGAATACAGGGATCGCAGCGATTCAGTATTTCAAGTTTAGGTAAAAAAGAGGATTTAAGGGGATTTAATTTATTTGCTATCTAAAAAAAGTTTAATATATATTATTTTTGAAATTTTGAAAATTAAATCTGTAAATAATCCCTTTTAATAATAAAAATCATAGAAAATCTTATGCGATTTGAAACATTTGTGCTTTTTGAATAATCTTACTCCATTGCTGGAAATTAATATCTTTTTTTTTAATTATAATATAAAATCATAAAATTTCGAAGAAGACTTAAAATTTCTAAACATTTTAGATTGTAATCATCATGATTTTTAATCAGAACTTATTAGATTTCAAAATTTATAAAATTTTCGACAATTTACTTTCTTCTGCTTTTTAAATAATTTTTTGTAATGATAAAATATATTATAATAATTATAATTTTTGAACAAACTTTAGGTTACGTTAGAGTTTCTTACAAAAAATTGGTATTTTAAAACAAAAATCATTCTTATTTGAACAAGATTTAGAGGAATCATTGCAAAATTTTGGCTCACTTTTTTGGCTTACATATTTCAACAATTTGATTTGAAGTTTTTTTCTTTCTTGTCTGGAAAATCTTTTTTGATTAAAAATTCAATTATTTGGTTAAAATTAGAACTATTTTCTTAAAAATTCATTTTCTTTGTAGAAGATTTAGCATTTTAGTTGAAAATTCATTTTTTGTTGTTGAAAATATATCTATTTTCTAGAAAAGCTTTTTGGGTTGAAAATTCAACTGTTTTGATAGAAAATTCATAACTTCGGTTCAAAAATTCAACTGTTTCGTAAAAAATTCGTCTTTTAGGCTCGCCATTTAACAATTTGGTTCATTTTCTTTTCTTCCTGACTGAAAATTCTTTTTTGGTAAACAATTCAGTTATTTTGTTAAAAAGTTGTCTTTTTAATTTGAAAATTTATCTCTTTTGGTACAAATATTATATTTTTTGGTTAAAAATGCAACTGTTTGGTTGAAAATTAATCTGTTTTGGTTGAGAATTCAACAGTTTTAGTGAAAATTAATCTTTTTTTGGATGAATTAAACTGTTATTAATTTAAGATAAAAACCTTTTTTTCTTTGAAATACCAACTATTACTTTTTGTTAAGAATTAATTTTTTTTTTTGTTGAAAATTCAACAATTTTGTTAAAAAAGTCATTCTTTTTGGCTAAAAATTAAACTTTTTTGAAGAAAATTCGTCTTTCTGGCTAAAAAATTCGACAATTTATTTGATTTTTTTTTATTCCTTGGCTGAAAAATCTTTTTTAGCTAAGAGTTCAATTATTTTGTTGAAAAGTCGTCTTTTTGTTTGAAAATTAATCTCTTTTTGGTAGAAATTTAATTTTTTTGTTGTTAAAAATGCCACTGTTTGGTTGAAAATTAATCTATTTTGGTTGAGCATTCCACTATTTGATTGAAAGTTTGTCTTTTTGAACGAATTAAACTGTTATTAATTAAAAATTGAAATGTGTTTTCTTCGAAACATCATCTTTTACATTTTTTGTTGAGAATTCATTTTTGAATTATTAATTTATTACCATCTTTTTTATTTTAAATACAAACTAATACGTTTTTTGTTTGAAATTCATCTTTTTTGGTTCAAAATTCAACTATATTCTTGGAAAATTCAACTATTTTGGTTGAAAATGAAGTTTTTTGTTGAACATTCATAATTTCGGGTTGAAAATTCAACTGTTTTGTAGAAAATTCGTCCTTTTGGTTTGAAAATTCAATGGGTCGGTTGAGAAATCAACTATCTAGTTGGAAAGTTGTTTTTTATACATTGCACTATTTTTTATTTGAAAATAAAATCTTTTTTGTCATAAATATCAACTATCACATTTTTCGTTGAGATTTTATTTTGGGTGGAAAATTCATCTACTTGGTTAAAAGTTGAATTACTTCCTTAAAAATTATTTTGATGTTGTTTAAGATTCATCATTTTAGTTGAAAATTCATTTCTTTAGTCAGAAATTCAACTATTTTATTGAAAATTAGTTATTTTTGTTGTTGGAAATTCAACTATTTAATTAAAAATTGATCTATTTTGTTGAAAATGCAATATTTTTACTTGAAATATAATGAACTTGAAGCGTTTTAATTTAAATTTAATATTACTACACACATTAATTTTATTTAAAACAATTCACTCCCCTTTTGTCGTGAAAAATCTTCTTCAGAAGCTCCTTATTTTGTAATATCTTGAATTTCTGTTTATGATTGCTAAAAAATCGATCAAAAATTTTTAAAAAGAGTGAAAAGAGGAAAATTGTGTCCAAATTCTTGATTTTAGGCGTTTTAGGGCATTTTTCAAATTTTAGGGAGAAAGAAGGTAATTAGGTAAGAAAAGAGATAGACTGTGATCCCTGCAAATAGACAGATTTTTCATTAATAGACATTAATAATAAGTTTTTTTTCAGTAGGCCTTTCACAGAAGGAAAAGAAGCGAAATAGCATAAGTAATTTAAAACCAATTTTCAATAATCGACTACAATCACCTGAGTTTCTACATCCTAGTCCTGTTACTCACAAATCTTCTAAAGATGTGATTAGAAACGGAGTGACAAAAATTAGCATACCACCGAAAGAGGATGATATAAAAACGATGATGGAAATTATTGTGCCGACTGATTCAGACGCTGTAAGATTTCTTTTTTTTTCCAGGAGTTTATCATATTTTCAATATTTGGACTTTACAGGAAAAATAAAATAAAATTTGTTTCAGGGTAGTAGTATCGAAACGCACCGGAGGTTTGAAAATCTCTGCTTGGATCAACAATCTAAAGTTCAGAGACTTCCTGCAAGATCTCACAGCTTCCAAAATTCCGAAAAGTGCAATAAATTCAGTTCTCTTCCAAATGAAGACGAATTAACTAAGAAAGTTAATCAGATCACTGAAGAACACTTATCTAATTTAGTACCCGTAATAGCAGATTTAATGTCCCTCATTAGAAGTAATGTAAGTACAATTTTGTTATGATTTCACAAATTCAGAAAAGTAAATTTGAAATATTTTATATAAAAGTAGGTCTTGGACTCACCATACTATTGTCACTATTTGACACTTTTTTGAACGATGACACTATTTTTTTTACTTTTTCTTTAAAAATATTTTTGATTTTCTTCGCTAATTTGTTTCATGAAATTTTAAACCACGTACGATTTTAATTATCGTAATAGATGATATTTTAAATAAGAAAAAGTTTTCATTTTAAATCAAAAACAGTTGAATTGAACCAAAAAGAGCGAATTTTAACAAAATAGTTGAAACATTAACAACACAGATTAAGTTTCTACCAAACAATAGATTTTTTTCAAAAAAGCATTAATTTTCAATCAAACAGTTGCATTTTTAACCAAAAAGATTAATTTTCTACAAAGCAGTTGAATTTTTAACTCAGAACAATAATCTTTTACCAAAATAGATGAATTCTTAACAAAATACATACATTTTTTACCAAATAGTTGAATTGAAAAAAAGACATACATTTTTAACCACATAGTTGAATTTTCAACCAAAAAACGAATTATCTACAAAACAGTTGAATTTTCACCCCGAGAATATGAATTTTCAACAAAAAAGTTAATTTTCTACTAATAAATTGAATTTTCACGAAAATAGTAATAATAATCTAAAAAATTGATTTTTTTGACCAAAAAGACGAATTTTCAACAAAATAATCAATTTTCAACCAAATAGTTCAATTTTCTGCTAAATTGATGAATTTTCGAGTCGAAAATATGAATTCTTTACAAAACAGTTGGATTTCCAACAAAAAAGTTAAGTTTCAACCGAAACAGAATAATTTTTAACCAGATTGATGCTTTTTAACCAAAACAGATTAAATTTCTACAGAAAGAAATGATTTATCAAAAAAAAAAATTGTTAGTCAAAAATAAAAGAATGGCATTCAATTCATTGAGTTCTCAAGCCAAAAAGACAAATTTTTAACAAAACAGTTCAATATTCAACCAAGAAGTATGACATTTTAACAAACTTATTGAATTTTCAACAATTGAATTCAATTTTGAAGCGAATAATTAATAAGATTTTTAACAAAAACATACGAGTTTTCAAGAAAATACATCAATTTTCAACCAAATAGTTAAATTTTCTGCTAAATTGTTGAGTATTTGAGCCAAAAATACAACTTTTCTACAAAACATTTTAATTTTCAACAAAAAAGTTAATGCGTAACCGAAACAGATTAATTTTTAAGCAGATAGTTGCCTTTTTAACCAAAAAGGTTACTTTCTACAGAAAAAGATGATTTTTGAAACAAAAATTTAGTCAAAAAAGAAAAAAAATTGCAATGATACTGTTGAATTTTCAAGCTAAATGACGAATTTTCAACAAAAACAGTTCAATATTCAACGAAGAAGTATGACTTTTTAGCAAAATTATTGAATTTCCAACAAATTAATTCAATTTTCAACCGAATATTAAAATTTTCTATTAAATTGTTGAATTTTCGAGCCGAAAATATGATTTTTTTACAAAAGAGTTAAATTCTCAACAAAAAAGTTCATTTTCAACCGATACAGAATAATTTTTAACCAGACATTTGCTTTTTTACCAAAAAAGGTTCAACTTTTCAGAAAGAGATGATTTTTTGTCAAAACAAAAATGTAGTCAAAACAGAAAAACAGTTGCAAGCAAATTGTTGAATTTTCCGGCCAAAAAGACGAATTTCCAACAACTTAATTCAATTTTGAACCAAATAATTAATCAGATTTTTAACCAAAAAATACAATTCTTAACAAAAAAACTGAATGGTGGACTTTAGAAGAATGAACTTTCAACCAAAAATAGTTAATTATAGAATAATGAATAACATTTTTAATCAACATTAGAGTTAATTTTTAATACTTTCAAAATATTAGGTGAGAAAAATTGAAATTTTTCTTAAAAAATAAAGTTAGTTTTCCATTGCTTTCTTTTTTGTTTTGGACTATACACTTTTAAATTCAGACTACATATAACTTCAATACTTGGAAATTGTATTGACATTATTTTGACACTATTTTTTCAAATTTGTGATACTATTTTCTCTATTTTTGATCCCTGAAGTTAGTCCGAGGCCTGTAAAAGATTAAAACCTGAAATTTGACTTTTTAATTTTCTCGTTTCTAATTTTTCAGCCGAACGATTCAGAAAACAGATCATTCTCGTCAGTGCCTATGGAAACTCTTCTGGAAATTATTCAAAAGCACCAGAAGAAGAATAATTCGAAAGGGAATTTGAGGAAAAGTGATGAGCGTCAATCCTCGACTTTAGGGTATCACTTCTTGGTTATCTGAATTTAATTTAATTATTCATAAGATTTCCATTTTGTATTTGTCAGCAATTTTTTTTTAATATTATAGGAATGTGAATGGAATGCGAACAGGGTCGAAAAATATGCAGTTGATTTGCTTGAGGTCGGCAGACGATAAGAAAGAAGAACCCAGATTTATCGATGCATCGTGTCAAGTCAATGAGGATCAGAGGCATAAATCTTTTATAAAAGTAAGTTAAGATTTATTATTGAGAATCAGTTATATTTTTAAATGCTAACTTTCTTAAATTCAGGGTTGCTACCCTGTTTCAAAATTTCATGATTTTTCCAGGTTTTCCAGGTATACTTTTGCAAAATTTCCAGGCATACTTAAAAAAAAACAGCAGACAAAAAATAGATAGTGAATTTATTTTTTAACCAGGATTTTCACAAATTTTTTGAAGAAACCCCTATCCAATCACTTAAAACAACATATACAATTTAAAATAAGTTCGATTTCAGTTTTTTAAGCGTACTTTTTTAATTTAAAGAATTTTAAAATACAGTTTTGAGGACTTGAAATATTAAAAGTGAAAGTCGTTTGAATTTCTAACTTTTTGATGAAAACCATTTGCAATTGATCAACTGTAAATAAAAATTAATTAATTATTTTTAAAACTGATCTGTAGTTCGTGTGTTAAAAATTGAACAATAATTTATTTTTTAAGACGATTCTTAACCTTTTCAAAATTTAATAATTTACAGATTTTAACGTTGAAAATTGATTTTTTTTCCATTTGAAAGCCTTATTAGTTAAAAATATAATTTTAGAGTGCTAAATTTAAACATTGAACGTTACAATTTTAATTGTTCCATTAAAAAAATTTTTAATTTGTAAGTGAAAATGTTGAATTTTTATGTATAAATAACAATTGAACAATTATTAATTTGAAATAATTTAACATTGAAATAACACATAATTCACAATGATTTTAAAACTTTCAAAAAATTTAAACGATTTTAATGATTTGAAAAAGAGTACAGGATACTAGAAAACAGAGATTTCAGAACATTTAAAAAATTTGAAATGATTTCAAAAAGTTTCCAAATATTTTAGAAGATTTAAAAAGATTTCAAAATTTTTTTTTAAAGTCACAAAAGGCGTGTACAATAAATTTAAGAGATTTTACAAAAATATCCCAAAGATTTTTCAATAAATTTGAGAAGATTTCAAAATATTTCAATGATCTCAAACGAACACAAAAGAATTCTCCAACAAAGATTGAAGAAAGATTTCACAAATATTTAAAAGTTTTCAAAATATTTAAAAACATTTCAAAAAAATTGCAAGAATTTCAAAGAATTTACCAAAATTTTAGAAGATTTCACGAAGATTTAAAATATTTCAATGCTTTCAAATAAGTACAAAAGATTTCACAAATATTTTAAAGATTTCAAAAAAATGTCATAAAGATTTCAAAAGAATACAAGATTTTCAAAGATTTCTGAACATTTATAAGATATTAATCGATTTCAATTATTTTTAGAAGATTTCACAAAGATTTCAAATATTCCAGTTATTTCATATAAATAAAAAAGGTGTAGGAAAGATTTCACAAGTATTTCAAAGAATGCATAAGAATTTCAAAAGTTTTCGAGAATTAAACAAATTTCAAAGATTTCAAAACGTTTCAAAGGTTTCAAACAATTTCAAAAGGTTTCAATAAATTTCAGAATATTTTAGAATATTTTAGTGATTTGAAACGAACACAAAAGATTTCACAAACAATGATTAAAGAAAGAATTCACAAATATATTCAACATTTCAAAAAATTTCACACAGATTTCAAAGAATTCAAGGATTTCAAATATTTTACAAAAATTTTAAAAGATTTCAAAAGATTTCACAGAAATTTCAAGATTTCACAAAGATTTCAAAGACTTTACAAAGTCAAGAAAAGACATCAGTTTTCAACCAAATAGTTCAATTTTCTGCTAAATTGTTGAATATTTGAGCCAAAAATACAACTTTTCTACAAAACATTTTAGTTTTCAACACAAAAGTTAATGCTTAACCAAAACAGATTAATTTTTAAGTAGACAGTTCCCTTTTTAACCAAAATGGTTACATTTCTACAGAAAAAGATGATTTTTGAAAATTACATTTTTTTCCGGATTGGAAGAGGATTTAAAAAAAATATTTTTATTAAGTTGAAGGCCGGCAAATTTTGTATTTTTATCATTTTTTTAACATTTCGAAAGAATTTCGTGCATTTCAAAGACCTAAAAAGGGTGTGCACACTAGATTTCAAATATTTCACAACAATTTCACAATGATTTTAAAACTTTCAAAAAATTTTAAGAATTTTAATGATTTGAAAGAGAGTACAGGATACTAGAAAACAAAGATTTCAAGATATTTCAAAAATTTGAAACGATTTCAAAAAGTTTCCAAATGTTTTAGAAGATTTCAAAACAATTTTAAAAATTCAAAAAAGGCGTGTACACTAAATTTAAGAGATTTTACAAAAGTTTCCCAAAGATTTCAAACACTTCATAAAAATTTCAAGAATTTGAAAAGGCGTGTTTTATTAGATTCTAAGAGATTTCACACCGATTTCAAATATTTTTAATATTCTAAATTAATACAAAAGATTTCACAAATATTTGAAAGAATTCATAAGGATTTGAAAAGATTTCAAGAATTTCAAAGATTTCAAAAATGGTACGTTACACCAGATTTCAAAGATTTTGAACAATTTCAAAAGTTTTCAATAAATTTGAGAAGATTTCAAAATATTTCAATGATCTCAAACGAACACAAAAGATTTCTCCTACAAATATTGAAGAAAGATTTCACAAATATTTAAAAGATTTCATAAAGATTTCAAAATATTTAAAAACATTTCACAAAAATTGCAAGAATTTCAAAGATTTTACCAAAGTTTTAGAAGATTTCACGAAGATTTAAAATATTTCAATGCTCTCAAATAAGTACAAAAGATTTCACAAATATTTTAAAGATTTCATAAAAATTTCATAAAG
>CAKNXH010058811.1:13192-47848 GCA_932178445.1 Andricus quercusramuli | reverse complement strand
TTATCTACTGTAAATCATTATCTACTGTAGGGAGGTTTCCCCTATTGTGAAATTGTATCTTAAAATCCACTAACAAGTGACCATTTTATAGCACGTTCGTAGTATTACTAAAATCATTGTGTTTAGTTCTATGAATTGAAACTTAATTTTCAGTGGCTCACATCATTTTCAGCTGTCCCGAAATTACGAAAATTATGAAATAGTCTTAATGTATGCAAAAATAATCATTGTTCGTCAGGGAAAACAACTGATTTTGAAGTCAGGGGTAGTATTTTTGGTCAAATTGAGTTAATTTTTTTCTGAACGTATGGTACTATTAGTTCTATATCTGCTTTTGAACAACGTTAATTGAGTGAATAGTATTTTTTTTAAAAAGCCTTTGTTTGAGAGATATTGAGGCTTAAATATTGATACTTAAGTGCTTTGTTCTCCAAATCTGAGTCGAGTGCTCAAGCGTAAAAGCAAAAACTTTTATATCTCGGAATCTGTAACCCATTGTTTCAAGGGAAAAAATATATATCTAATTGAATTTGATGTACAGGGTGCGGCACGGAAAATTGCTGATTTGTTTTTGGCGCCAAATGGCAAGGAGTGGTCAGATGAGGGTGGGAAAGGTCTTATTCAGTAGGGGACGTCCTGAAGTTTCGTTTGCCCCACACTCAGTAGCATCATGCATTGGACGAAGGAGCAATGGGCATTTGCCTGCGAGGCTTGTTTTTAGAACAGTCGTTCATCATCGCCAGTCAACGAGCCTTCCGTACTCGGTTCAATATTCATCCTGGAGGTCCCGTTCCTGGCCGACAGTCGATTTTTCCGTGGATGGAAACATTCAGGTTTGACAACTCGTCTGCTGGTCGGGAACGGACAACCAAACTGCCGGTCAGGAACGGGAACTGCAGGATGAATGTTGAACCGAATACTGAAGTTGAGTGGCGATGATGAGCGACCGTTGGAAAAGTAAGCCTCGCAGACAAATGCGAGCTCCTCCATCGTCCAATATATGATGCCGACTTGCTGTTGGGAAAACGAAACTTCAGGTCGTCCCCTACTGAATGAGACTCTCAACACCCTCAACCGACCACTCCTCGCCGCTTGATACCAAAAACAAATGAGCAAGTTTCTGTGCCGCACCCTGTACTTGCACCCTGTAAATTCTTAATCTAAACGGCTTCTCGCATCCCGCGACCTCTCTTTGTCAGTATGAGTTATAGGAGTTGAAAATTCCAATTTTTTCTTACAGCATTGAGTTCGCAGAGCAACTCACAAAGAGATAAAGAGCATCTTGAACGTCTTCCTGCTCCACCCGCGCCACGGCCGCACCCGCTTGAGGCAGCTCATTCGAGTACGCACTACCAACTAGCTTTGGGTAAGTTACTTTTCTTTAAAGTAACTCGTTACAGTTACATGCATTAATAGAATATGTAACTTTCAGTTTCCTGCAAGTTACTTCAAACATAGTACCTTCTTTATATTTGAAATTTAAAAAAATAGACGTAGCTACACGAAGAATATTTGTGTGTTAAATTTTACATAACTTAGTTCAGTAGGGTAATATTTGATGTGAAAATATGAATTATTGATATAAATTCATTATCATACCTGGTCCCCGTTCCACCGAAATTTTTTATTTCTAACATTTCATTAATAAGCGGGCTTATAAATTTGTAGGAATTAAATAAAAACATTGGATAATTATTCATTTGAAATTTTCTAACCTTAAAACTTCAAATTATTTAATTTTCAATATTTCAAGTTTTTGCATGGTCTACTTTTTAAAATACTAGAACATTGTGCGTGCTATGCGCGCACTAATTACCCTTTTTTCAGAAAAAAAACTCGGTTCATTTTCCAATATTTTGTTATAGATTTTACAGAAAATCTCATATTATTTGAGAACGTTGTACATGATTTACAGAAGTTTCCTTATTATAGCTAGAAAATTCCAGTGAATTCAATATGAATGACAATTTTTTCCACTTACTTACAATTCTTTCTTTTGGTGGAAAATTGTTTTTTTTTCATTGAAAATAATTTTTTGTTTACTAATAAGTCAACTATATTTTGTTTTGAAATTTTTTCATAGATATTTAATCTTTTCGGTGGAGAATTCATTCGTTTCTTTGAAAATTTAAATAATTCCACGAAAATTTAAGTTATTTACTCAAAAACTTTTCTCTCAATCTGAAAATTTAACTAGTATACTTTTTGTGGAAAATTTATCTTTTTTAGTTAAAAATTTATCTATTTTGTTGGAAGTTTATTTTTTTCGGTAGAAAATTAACCTTTTTAGTTAAAATTCATTTATTTTATTAAATTTCTTTGGTTGAACAATAGTTTTTTCTTATTAAAAATTAATTTTTCAAACTTAAAAAATTTAAATTAATTTCTTATCGAGATTCTTTTTCATACAAATTTAATTTTTTTTGTAGAAAATTCATTTCCTTAGTTGGAAGTATATTTTATTTGCTCGAAAACCTATTTTTCCAACTAAAATGAAACTATTTTCTACTTTGTTGAAAATTTATATTTCTTATTTAAAAATTCTTGCATTCAGTTGAATCTTTTTTCTTGGTAGATAATCAAACTTTTTGGTTGAAGATGTAACTATTGCGTTGGAAATTGCATTAAAAATAAAAAATTTTCATGGAAATTTCATATCTTCTTAAAAATAATTCTTTTTTGGTAGAAAATTAATCTTTTTGATTGAAATTTTCATTTCCTTAGTTGAAAATCAATTTTTTTAAGTAAAAATTTAAATATATTCCATTTCACATTGAATTTTTTTGTATAGATATTACACCTTTTCAGTTGAAAATCCATTTGTTTGGTTGAAAATTTAACTATTCTGTTGAAAATTTATTTTATTTGTTCAAAAAGTTATTGCTTTAACTGAAATTCAAACTATTCTATTCTTTGTTCAAAATGTGTATTTTTAGTAAAAATTTGTCTTTTTTACATTCTCATCTAGAGAAGGTATTAGATTTGTGTAAAATTTGACCCCCCCAGTTTTTGTCAAATGTCCACGTTTTGAGACCCCCTGAACCCAAAAAACAGGTTTTTACGAATGTGTCTGTCTGTCTGTATGTCTGTCTGTGAGCACGATAACTTTCGAAAGAATTGATCGATTCAATTTTCCTTTGGTATACTCTTTGAGTCTCCTAAACTAAAGGTCAAGTTCGTTAGCCAGCCATTTTGGATAAAAATTCATAAAGTGAGAGCATTTTGAAAATTTTTTAGACCATTGTTTTTCAAAATTTGAAAATCATATGTACGGCCGCTTATAGTCATCGAAAATTCAAACAATTTATTTTTATGACATTTTTTGATAAAATCAAAATTTTCAGAGTTACGGCATTTTCAAAATCCAAAAAAAGAAACGAAAATTCACATTTTCAGCCAAACAACGCACTATACGAAAAAAAGTCCAGACTAGAAAAGTGTTTCTTTTTCAACGCCCTACAAGATTATCATAACGACTTTTTGAATTTTCTCGAAAAATCGAAAATTCACATTTTTATTGCACAAAAAATAACTAAAAATCCAAAAATTCAATTTTACGGCAAAAATATGCAAGATACGACAAATGACGATGAAACAAAATTTTTGCGTAAAAAAACAAACAAAAAAAAAGAGTTATTGGCTCGTCGTTTAGAGGTTGGCCGGGAATTAGTCGATCGAAACATGGGAACTTCTACCTAATACAACGCTGCTGAGGGCTGGTGAACTTCTCAGAATAAGACGTCAACCAATTGTGAGTCTCTCGGTTTCCATTCCTTGCACCCCCCCCCCCTCCCCCACCTTAATACAGAAAGGGTGCTAAAAAATTCTGGGGATCCAACAAGAAAAAGCTATAACGGGGAAATGTTAGTTAGCTTATGCTTAGAAAAGGACGTATTTATTACAAATACTTGGCGAGCCGCGCGCGACGCGCGCGATGAGAATGTGCCCGCGAAGCGGGCAGATTTTTATATAGAAAATTCATCTTTTTCGTTGAAAATTCACCTAATTGGTGAACTTTTTATTTTTGAAGGTGCATTATTTTAGTTGAACGTTCATTCCTTCTTTTGAAAATTGATCAAATTTTGTTAAAAATATGTTGTTTTTTTTTAAATAATTTTTTCAACGAAAAATGTATAGCTACTTCATTTTTTCTGAAAGATTGATCTTTTTGAGTCGAAAATTCACTAATTTTGTTGGAAACATTTCCTCTTCTATGAGATATTCAATTATTTAGGTAGAAAAATTATATTTTTGATATGAATTCAACTTTGCATTCTTTCTTGGTTGAAAATTAACCCTTTTGTTGGAAATTTGTATTTTTTGGCTCTTGTCAACAGTTTTTAATTGGAAAGTAAAATAGGTTTTGGTGAAAATATCAACTTTTTGTAATATAGCATTAACACTTTTTGTTGAGAATTGATTTTTTTCTATTGAAGATTAATCAGTTTGGATAAGAATTTAACTAATTTGTTGAAAATTCTCTTTTTCATGATTGAAAATTAATTATTTTAACTGAAAATGGAATAATAAAATTTTACGTTCATAAATCTCAAACTTTCGTCAGTTCTATAATGTTCACAAATGTGACATTCATTTGTATTATCTACTGAGAGGAAAGGATAGTCTATAAATTTGAATATCTTTCGAAATCCTGAAATGTCAACCGAAACTTAAAAATGTTTGAGTTTCTACGGCGGACTTGGCTTGAAACTTTAGCCCTGAAAATGTTGACATCCCTAGCAAATTTTTATTTTACCTTACTTTTGTGTAATTCCTCTCCTAATAAAAGTGAAATTTTTTTTCAAAATTCTGCAATATATACCTTCTTTGAAGTGAATCGTTGATATCACACAAAAGTAAACTTTATATCATTAATATTAAAAAAATTTACAATACTTTGCGTTATTTTATAATATGCTGGTAAGAAAATAATACAACACTTATATCAATTATTACATATCAGAATTTTCACGTTTGGACTTGAGATTTTACATAACTTTTTTGTATCATTTATAGTTTTGTTTTGTATCAAATCCTACAATAATTGTGAACTTTATCCAAATGCAGTAATGTCCTCCATTTACCGATCTAATTGGGTAAATTTTAATGAACAAATTTTCTCCGTGTAGAATAAAATTTACCTACATCTTGCATCGGTTATATCCCAACTCGTTTTTTTCTTGGCGATTCCTTCATGTTTGGTTATGAATTTGGCCTTGCTAGATTCATGTGATTGCAGCTATTTTGATATAGAATTTCAACTTCAAGGCGTATTTGCATCAGTATTCAAGTTCTGCAAATTGATAATCGATCCTTGATCAAGATTTTCTGACATTTGTAAACAAACCTCCACAACCTCAGTAAAGATAAATTCGAATAAGCGGAGCTAAGTAAATGATTCTTTTTTTTTCAATTTATTAACAATTTCATTATAAACGATCATCAACAATTACTCAATGTTCGAGTAAGAGGTTTAAATAATTTTGTAATGTGTAGAGTAGTTGAAATTTTATGACAGGCGATTGATCTCGAAATTCGAATCAAGTTGATCATGAATATAGGCATCAAAGGGTTGCATCCTTTTGATCCATTTGCCGCATCAACTTGATACCTGGTAGTTTTGTGTGAAAGAGTTAAGGGCCCAAAATTTGGGGCTGGTGTGGAATCGATTCCGAAAGCAGGAAGCGAGTTTGGCTGTGTCTTCAGAAAGTTTCACTTCTGTCCCTTTATACTTGCCCACATATACCCTACAGTTGAATTGAACATATGGTACAGTAATAACCCTGCCAGTTAATGTGAATACGAACAGTCAATAAAAAAAACAGGAGCCGTTGGATTATGAGTTTAAAACTTAATAATAATAATAATAGCTACTAAGAGAAAGGGATTTCTCATTTGATGAATGTGTATTTCATTGATTCCTGACTAGTGATTGTTCGAAATTGTGTAAGGTTTAAGTTACTAGTTTACAAGAACTTCATAACTATACATTTTTGCCTCACAAAATTAGGTGCCGTTGGGTCTCCAGTTCCTTCGAGATACTTCGTTAATGTAGGAATGGAGAACGGACCTGCATTCAAAGGACATATGTTCCTAAGACCAGAATGGAATTTGCAGCCCTTTTGGATGAGACCGGATGCCCAGTGGGTTAAAAAGCCTTATCGAGAGGTTGACGTTTACATACGAACGCCAACGCAACATTTCAGTACACAAGACGGAATGGAGCCGATACCCCCATATGATAATTTTGATGAACGCACTGTTCGTCCAGCTAATTCTTGGTTCTTTTCAGGAAAGGAAAAATTCACCGCTTACGATTTCGAACCGTACGTAGTAACTGAGCCTCATACTGATTTCCGACCCTACGGTCGCATTTACGTAGTAAATAAATATGGTTTAATCTATTCATCAAGTATACAAAATTTATATGAAACGAATCCTGAGATAAACAGAAACGCAGAACGCAGAGTGTAAGACAATGAAATCCTGGAGAGTTTAGTCAGTCTGTATGTTCTGGAATGTACGGTCGTAAGAATCAATGTGCAAGAGTGAGTGAACCGCGACGGATCGCTTGTCTCTTCCGCCAAACATGTTTAAATCAGATGGAAATGTATAATATAGTAATATATCAATATAATAATATATCAATATAATAATATGATATAATAATAATATAACATAATAAACTCTACTGCGACTAGTTCGAGTCTCGGTATACTGGCTTTGCAAGAAGTAGGGTGTTGACAAAAGCTTCAGTAATTCAACAGTCACTTTGAAAAATTGCATAGCCATTTTTCGTTTCGGCACCAGGTCGAACTCAAGTCGGTTGTACTATACACGGGTTTTACTGCGATTTTCCTTGTGTACTACAAAAATATTGTTGGTGAATACTAGTGCAAATATTTTGAAAGACGGGCGCAGCCGCTGGGGTGTAGAATTAGTAAAGTCGTTTTCTTGGGGGGAGGGGGGATCGTCCGTGGACTCAGTGAAAATATGGAGCGTGTCTCATAAGGTGTACCTGATTGAAAAATTTATTTATAATCAGGGACGATTAGGATAGTACCGGCCACTGCACAAAATAGAGCACATCAACCAAAAATGCATATAGCGTTGCAAACAAGAACCAGTCTAAAAATGGATGTGGTTTTGGAAATATTTAATGAAATGGCTTTTCCAAAAATGAGATAGAAATCATTCTCTCATAGTCGGAATTTCCCAACATCTTTATTAAATAGATTTTTTTAACTGATGAAATATATGAACTTATAGTTGTAAATTGATTAAGAACACAGAAAATATTCATCTATCACGTGTGGCCTGAGTGAAGTTATAGAAAATATTTAATACAATTAAACTTTTCAAAACAACATTCTATAGAGAAAAAACTGTCAGATACATTCTCTTGCGTGCATTTGTAAAGTGGGCGGATTTAAATATTTTTGTTTAAACCAAAGAAGACACGATATGTTACCATAGTGTTAGTCTTACATTGGGACATTCTTGAGGATACCTCCATATATAGTAATTTTATATGCCAAGGATATCCCCAAGATATCTCTATCCTATACATTTAATTATTTCTGTCAATGTATTCTCACCAAATGATGTATATTAAAACTTATAAATAAATAAGATTATTCAATGATATGAAAGTGCTTTTTTCCTCTTATTTTCAACAAAGTATGTCAGCTTAGTATTCTGTCTGTTTATTATTTTTTACATTCTCATCATTTATAATAGAAGGCATTGGATCTATTTGAGTATAGAGCTATCTAGTTTTGACGGAGACGCTTTTGGTATAAATATTTGGTTCATTCTATATCTGTAATTGAAATAAAATGTGAGAATTTGCAGATGATCGAGGTACTGTTATAAAGATTCCTACTATAATAAGAGATGATGGTATTTTTATATGTATTGTTATAAACTTGAGCAAGAAAAAATTAGTATTAACCTTTAGAGAAAGTCTTATTTACTGTTTGAAAATCGTAACTATGAAAAAGTGATAATTATCAATAACAAACTTTGCAAAAAACATCTTCAAAAGTATTTTAAGCAGCGTAAGTTATGAGAAATGTACAAAATTCTAATATTCTTAAATATACATAATTTTAAAACGAGTCAATTAATTTTTTATATTTTATATTTCGAAAACAAGTTTATTAATTTTTCATATTTTATGGCATACTTAATTTTATCGAAAAGCAGTATAGTCTAGTGCACATTTGTAAGTATCGTAGATGTCTTCTGCGCATCCATAAGCTATCCTTATCTAAAAAGGACATGCATTTCGACTAACTTCAAATGTGTCACCTTGAAGCAAACTTCACGCGTAACCCACTAACCTCATTGGTAAATTTATTCGGCGCCGAGTTTCCCTGAACTCTATTGGTCAAACATTCAAATCTGCGGATTAATTTCTATCGATTCTTACTGTCGGTCGATCCACACTCTATGGTTGTCCCATTTCTATCGACATTTACTTTCGGTCGGTCCACACTCGATGGATGCCCCTACTCCCTCCCACCTCTCATCCTCATTCTTTTCTAACATCGAGCGCGTCGGAAAAATACGACGTAAAATTTCTGTAAACATCTAGCGCGTCGCTATAAACATCGCGCGCACGTTGAACGTGCATCTTAGAAAAGGAGAGATATAAGATTACGAGGATATGTTTTAAACTTAGAAAGATAAAGATGCACGTTCAACATGCGCACGATGTTTAAACAGTTTAACTTAACCAAAAAAGATTGACCTTTAACGAAAAAAAAAATGAATTCTCAAACAAAAGGGAATAATTTCAAACCAAGAACATTTTTCAGACATTAAATATGAAATATATACGAAAAAATGTAACAGCTCATACGTCAACCAAACAAATTTTCAATTACAAATCAAAAACAATTTAATTTTCTAAAAAAAATACATTTATTCCGAAAGAGATAGAATTTTAAAACCAAAAAGACGAATTTAAAAAAATTAATGTTATTTCAGTCAGTAAAGAAGAAAAATCCAGACAATTAATTTCAAGTTCTACAAAACAGTTGAATTTTCCATAAAAATAATTTAATTTCAAATTAAATAAGATACATTATCAACCAAAAATGTAATACTTGCTATTTCAACAAAAATAACAATAAAAAAAATTTAACTCAAAATATGAATTTAGAATTTTGTATTTTTCAAAACATATTCAGTTAAATAATACTATTATTGCAAAAAATTATACATTGTATCATTTAACTTATTACATTTTGAAATATAGAAAATGAAATTCTTATTATTCTTTGCCCCTTACCGTGCAGAAATCTTTTCATCTGACGTTACATATTCAAATACCCAATATTAAAGCGTTTATTTTTAAAGCACATAAAAATGTATGTTTCAACAATTTCAGACAAAAAATATCAGATACTTTCTTATCTTCTTTTATATCTAAAAAGACATGCATTTCGACTAACTTCAAATGTGTCACTTTGAAGCAAACTTCACGCGGAACCCAAATTATAAATCAAAAACAGTTCAACTTAACCAAAAAAAAAATTGACTTGAAAAAAAAGAATAAATTTTCAAACAGAAAAGAATAATTCTAAACCAATAAAATTTTCCAGACATTAAGGAACAAAAATTTATAAAAAAATTATTGAATTTTGTAAAAAAAAGTGCAAATTAAATCAAAAAAGGCGAATTTTGAAATGAACAGTCAAATTTTTAATATAAATACAAAAACGTATATTGAACCAACAAAATAAATGTTTAACAAAGTAGTTCAACTTTTACGAATATAGTTTCATTTTGAAACAAAAAATATTAATTACACAGGCCGACAAAAATTACATCATTTTTGTACACAAAGACCGGACTATGCGACCCAGAAGGATTTTGGTTAATGGAAATTCAAGATAAAAAGAAGTAACAGACAGACGATGGCGTTATCAGTTTCGAGGGGAAAAAATTGCTGATCGTGTTATATTGCCTCAAATATGGATAAAAATAGTCATTTTTGCACTTTCAGGTTAGGATATTTAAAAAACCTGACGTATGGGAAAAATTTGGATAACGGATTCGGTTTTAGGATACCAAAATCCTTCCGGGTCACATAGTCCGGTATTTGGGTTTGAATTTTGTTGGCCTGTGTTATCAACGAAATATGTAATAGTTAATACTTCATCAAAAACAGATTTGCTTTCTAAATCAAAAACAGTTTAACTTAACCAAAAAAGACTAATTAAAAAAGAAATTCTCAAAGAAAAAATAATAATTTTAAACAAATAAAATTTTCAAGGCATTAGGGAACAAAAACTTCTAAAAAATTATTGAATTTTCTACAAAAAAGTGCAAATTCAATCAAAAAATGAGAATTTGGAACTGAACAGTTAAATTTACAAAGAAACAAGATGATTTTCTAAACAACATTTTTTATTTTTAAACAAAGTCATTACGTTTTTGTATATATCATAAATTTTAAAAGTAGATCATTAATTTCATATAAAAAGTCAACATATTTTAGCAAAATATAAACATAAATTTTGAACTACAAAAGATGAGTTAAAAAAATGAAATAGTTCAATTTTCAACGATTATGTCGCCTTCGTCGAAAAATGCGTAATAATTACAGTATAAATGATATACCGGTAACCGTGGTGAGAATAAATAAGACAGAGATAGTTCAGACTTCAGACTTTACAACATGAAGCAAACAGCGCATCGCATAGAAATGAAAATGTTTATACAAACAATCTGGCTTTTTCTCATATAGAAAATACGTCTGACAATAGTCAAAGTGCAGACAAAATTAAACACTACTGTGGTGGAATGAATATTTTATGTACACATTGCAACGCGAAACACTTTGAAGCTGAAAAATTGGCTAATAAGAAAAATTCTTTCAATGATTGTTGCAGTCATGGCGAAGTCATTCTTGAACCATTACCTAATCCACCACCATTTCCTTTTCAATAAAGAGTTTATTTGATGGTACACACGAACAATCAAATCATTTTCACGAACGTATACGGTGCTATGACAATGCACTTGCTTTTGCGTCTTTTAATGCTCATTTAGTTAAATTCAATAACAGACGTCCTGGACCATGCCGCTTCAAAATACATGGCCAGGTTTATTATCAAATTAATACATCTTTGTATCAAGATGCAAATGGAAGTCCTTGCTATGGTCAACTATTTATCGTAGATCAAAATGAAGCTACAAATACTCGATGCAATCAAATGTCTACGTTGAATAGGGAAATTGTGGATGCAATTGAGATTGCCCTTCGAAGCTGCAATACATTTGCGCAATCGTACCGTATGATGCATGAAGTAATAAAAGAAACAATGGTGAACAATAATATACAAACTGAACCTGAAATGCAACTATTATTTTCATTAAAACCTGGAATGGATAGTAGACGTTACAATTTACAAAAAATTATTGAAGTAGCCGCAATTTTCACCACAACTGCTGACGGTGATATTCCAGAATCTTACGTAACCATACATAATAAAGATAAAAAAGAGCTTCAATATGTTAGCTCCATGGACCCTAACGTTGAACCTTGGATTTACCGATTATTTTATCCACATAGCACAAGAGGTTGGCATAAAAATATCCTCTGTGTGAACAGAGATAAACGTGTATCACGAGCTGCATACACAAAGTACAGAATGGCAACTTGAGATGATAATGTATTTTTATTAGGAGGACGATTATTCCAGCAATCGATTGTCGATCGCTATGTAAAAATTGAAAAATATCGGATGTATTTTTGTAGAATGAATCAAAAACAAATTCGTGCTTATACTTATCAAGGATTAATTGATCATTCACAACGAACAGCAGATGATACAAACAGTAATGTGGGGAAAATGGTCATCCTACCATCATCGTTTACAGGATCACCACGTAATATGTTGCAGCATTATCAAGACGCAATGGCAATTGTAAGAAGATTTGGTAAGCCAGATCTATTCATAACTATGACATGCAATCTACATTGGCGTGCAATAAAAGAGAATTTATTGCACGATCAAACAGTATCAGACAGACCCGACATTGTATCGCGCGTTTTTAAAATAGAAAAAAATGAACTCAATGATATTATTGTGAAGAAGAAGTTATTCGGCGAAGTACTTGCATACGTATATGTTGTTCAATATCAAAAACGAGGATTACCTCATATTCATTTACTACTTACGTTGAAACAAAATGATAAAATAACTACTCCTGATATCGTTGATAAATATATTTCCGCTGAAATTCCAAATCCAAACGAAAATCGCACACTTCATAATATCGTCATGAAAAACATGATCCATGGTCCATGTGGAGATTGGTGCAAAGATGAAAAAGGTAAATGTTCTAAAAACTTTCCGAAAAAATTCCAGCCAGACCATGGACGAAAATGGGAACCAACTTACTGTCGAAATAACACTGGTGTTATTATAATCGGTCTAATGGAGGAACAACTAACAATCAATATGTTGTTCCATATAATGCAAAAATATTACAATTATTTAAATGTCAATTTAATGTGGAAGCAGTGTCCAGCATTAAGTCCGTAAAATATTTGTATAAGTATATTTATAAAGGACATGACGCTGCTGCTGTAGTGATCACCGAAAATAATGAAAATTTCATTCATCATGACGAACTTCACAATTTTATTGAAACTAGGTATGTTAGTCCGGTTGAAGCAGCCGATAGAATATTTGGAAGATCACTGCAAGATAAAAGTCACTCTATTATGCGGTTACCAGTACATTTATTTAATCAGCACAATGTAACTATTAATGGTGAAGGAAGTGATGACTCTATAAGGACTGCGTTAGAGAAAGTAACTAAGCTTCTTGATTATTTTGCCTTGAATGAACGAAATCCAGAAGCAAGAAAATTTACATATGCAGAAATACCATCACATTACGTATTTAAGAAACAACATGGTGGAAATACATATAAATGGGAAATACGTAAAGCACAATTCAACGTTATTGGACGCATGTTTCCAATTAGTCCAAGCCAAATAGAATTTTTCCATCTTAGATTGTTACTGATAACAGTTAAGGGAGTAACAAGTTTTGAATATATTAGAACAGTGGATGGCAAAATACATGATACATTTCACAGTGCATGCTTAGAATTAGGTCTTATCGAAGACGATGCAGAATGGGATCGTGCAATGACAGAAGGTGAATTATGGATGATGCCACGGCAATTGCGGCATTTGTTTGAACGTATTTTAATATACTGTCATCCGAATAACACAGAAAAACTATGGGAGGAATTCCAGAATGCAATGTCACAAGATTTTCAGGGAAATTATGATTTAGATGAAGCACATAGAAGAGCTTATATTCAAATAAGCACTTTCCTATCCCATGGAAGATATGATATTCGTAATTTTCCTACAATGCCACAACTAACAGAAAATTATATTGCCATTGACGATGGAAATAATGATGAAATGTTACTTAAAAAACATGAGAAAAATGGTATGATACAGTATAAACAATTGAATACAAAACAGAAAGATATTTTCGATAAAGTATTCAATGTTGTCATGACAGATGAAAAAACGTCTTTCAATTCATGTCTTTATATTGATGGGCCACGTGCATCAGGTAAAACATACATTTACACTATACATTATATCATTCATTAAGAAGTAAGGGAAAGAATATTTGTACAATGGCATTTACAGGAGTTGCTGCAATATAACTTCCACAAGGAAAGACTTTTCATAAAACTTTTGGTATGCCTGTTCCACTATTTTTGGATTCCGTATCAAACATCAAAAGTCAATCAAAAGATGCACACTATTTAAGGAATGTAGATCTATTTATTTGGGACGAGGCTCCAATGGCGCCAAGATATGCTTTGGAATTAATTGATAAAACTCTCCGTGACTTTATGAATATTAACTTGCCATTTGGAGGAAAAATTATGCTTCTAGGTGGAGATTTTAGGCAATTACTACCTGTAAAAGTAAATGCTTCTTGAAGTGAATTGATCAATTTATCTATCAAGTTCAGTGCACTATGGAAACATTTTTCAGTGATCTCATTAAACCAAAATATGAGAACTTTACCAAGCGAGGTAACGTTTGCGAAATATTTACTGTCTGTTGGCAATGGTACTTTAAATGACAATGATGATCATTTAATAGCTCCAAAACAATGTGTAGCTCAGAGAACGGATGACATGGTAGAAACTACATTTAAACAATTAATTAATAATCACAAGTACGAAGATATAGAGAAAATAGCATTGACATTGATGATGTAATACTGCCAGAATATCTCAATACTTTAAATCCTCCTAACCTTCCACTGTATAAATTACAATTACGAAATAATTGCATTGTGATGCTACTTAGAAACCTCAGTATTAACGAAGGTCTATGCAATGGAACGCGTTTACAAGTAATAGAACTTGCGAATAATCTTTTACGATGTCGCATCCTAACTGGAGATAAAACGGGAGATATTGTAGACTGAGAGACCTTTTGTTAGAATAAATGAAAAAAATGAATCAGAATTTGGTATAATATCATACCAAAATAGGGAAATCCGAGGTTTTATTACACTTATTCGTATTACAGTACCGAAGTTTAATATTATCACATGAGTATTTAAAACACGAAGACGACAAAGTAGTATTCTAAATACGAAATATTATGAATCTCCATTTCAAGAATTAACACTATGAAAAAGTGATATTCTTTTTACTGAGTTTTCGAAAAATAATTTGAATAAGAAAAATAGTGAATATCATAATCTCGAAAACGTATTTTAGAAATTGATATTATCAATATGAAGTTGACAGCAACCTAAGACGCATAGCAATCTATAAAATCCTTATTCTTGATTTTTCATATAGTTTCGTTTGAGAATGCTCCTCGAGTATTTCCGCCGTTTTCCGAACGAGCTCGATTGTGCACCGGCCGCGGTCGGTCCAAATCCAATTCGGTCCTTAGTTCTGTCAAAAGATGCTTGGTTGTAAGAAAAAGGCGATTTTATCACATGTATACCGAAAGGTTATGTTTCACTGCCCTGAATTGTCAAGCGACTCCTCTATGCCGAGATTTTTGCCAAATATTCCATAATATAAGTCAGCCGTGGGGTTTAGTTGTTAGGGATAAAATGCGTGCTTTGGGTAAGTTAGGTTCGAATCTCGCCGCAGCGATTCCGATTTTTTATAGCGATTAAGCGTGCGATTATGTATGTAGTGAATAAATTAAGTATATAATAATAAAAATTATAATTGTACGCGTGTTTCCGTATTCAATTGTATTTAATTTGTGTATTTAGTTCCTCCTTCTGAAGGTTAAATCTTTTGGTGGAGTGAGTTATTTTTCATATGGTCGTTTGAGATTCTCATATGCTTTGTATGACAACTTCAAAAGATGTTTTCACTCTTTCGAATAAAATTTATTACTATCGTTTTAACTTCGCTTGTCAACTTTGATATAGTGAATTTTAAATTCTCGCAAGTTTTATAAGAGTTAATGCAACATCCTTTACATTTGTTCAAACAAAAATATTAATTTTGCCGGCTGAAAACCACTATATTAATTTTTGATACGCAAACCCTGTTTTCCCTATTTTGGAACGATATTATACTAAATTCTCATTCATTTTTATCATTTATTCTAACAAAAAGTCTCTCAGTGTATCCATTCACGGCATTCCACTATACTGTGAAGACATTTAGCCTTTAGTTTCAAACTAAAACAATTTCCAATTAAATTAGCATTCGCGATGACAATTAATAAAAGTCAAGGACAAACCTTCGAAAAAATAGGAGTAGATGTTCGTAAAAATCATTACGTCTTTTTTGGGAGAACAACGTCCCAATGATATGATAAAAAATTATGTATACACTGAATTATCAGATTAACTTAAAAAAATAATCTCTACATAAAAATAGTTCATTTTTAAATATGAAAATAAGAAAAGATTTCGTAATTCATCCTAAAGACAAAAACACGCGCGCTGATGAGCGCGCGATCGGTCTCGTAACATCCATAAAGTAGATCATTTCAGTAACAACCGTTCAGTAACAGATCTCAATTTTTGTTCTTGATTTGTTCGAGAACACATTTGTGAAACAGTTCGAGGACGTTGACATAACACCGTTTTCAACTGCAAATGTAACTATCACAAGTTCTTTTTTTTTAAATTGATATTTTAAATTAAAAATTGATCTTATCTAGTTGAAAATTTGATTATTTGATTAAAAATTCATGCACTTTGCTGAAAATTTGTCTTTTTTTGGTTGAAAATTCATCGTCTCGGATTTTAATTTATCCATTTCAGTTACAAATGCAACCTTTTGATTAAAAATTGATTTTTTGTTGTTGAAGATTGAACTACTTCGAGGAAAATTATTTTTTTGTTTGTTGAATGCATCTGCTTTCTAAGTTAAAATCCTTTTTGGTCGAAGTATCAACCATTAGATTGTTCGTTATGAATTAATCTTTTTGGCTTGAAAATTCGACACTTTGGTAAAAAATGCATGTATTTTGCGGAAAATTCTCCTTTTTTCGAAAAAATTATTTTTTTGTGTGAAAAATTCCTTTTTTTCTTTCAAAAATTGACTACACAAATCAAAGTTGATATTTTTTGGTTAAAAATCTACCTTCTTTGTAGAAACTTGAACTACATTGTTAAAAATTCATTCTATCAATAAGATTCACCCCTTTTCTTCGTAATTTAATAATATTGTAAAAATTCGCTTTTTTGTTGTTAAAAATTAATTTTTTATCCGAAAATTTAACTTGTTCATTTTTACTTGAAAATTTATTTTTTGTAAGTTGAAGATATTTGGTTGGAATTATAACTATGTTGTTAAGGACATCATTTTTTGTTAACAATTAACTTTCTTCTAAAAAAATCGTCCTCTTGGTTCCAGTGTTCCATTTTGATAACCTTTTTTTAATTACTGAACGCGATCCTGAGGAAATTGATTTATTTTCGTATTAAGCAATTACATTAAATTATTGAATCATTAGGTATTGCGACTAATCGAATTATTAATTTTCTATTAATCTTTGCTGGCTCTCTTTTCGCTAATCGAATCTGTTAAATTTCGCTAGAAATTATGTAAATTTGACCAATTTCGATTTAGAGATATGTCAAAGTATATTTTGCATAAGTGAAAAGAATGCAATCAAAAAACCTTCTTCAGGCATTTTTATACCTATTTAAGATGGTGTTTATTCACGGCAAGTAATTTTTACAAAGTTTGATAAATACTTGCAATTGTCTATGGGAAATAAATACAGAAAAAACAAAATATAATCTTCCCAGCGAGCTTAGAATAATCTTTACCTGCAACAAAAATTAACTTCACGTGTTACGACTTACCCACAACATTGAAAATGTTTACCATGTCAACTCGTTGAATCTTGTTTTGTTTCGATGCGAAAAAATTCAACTTTGTTTACTTGAAAATTACCCGCAATAAAAATTCTCTTCTGTTTTTTTGTGAGGAAAATATGCTACTGATAAGAATCTTAAAAATCAAAAACAGAACTCTGTTGAAAAGTATTCTTTTTTAAATAATCACAAGGCAATAGTTTGAAAATGGAAGCAGACTAAGTCACTTTAACAATTTCTCAATATGGCCTTCTTATTGTTTCAATAGAATTAAACATGTACACCATCGCGTCGTTTTACTAAATTTTCCTCCTTTTCACGCTTTTCTCGCTTATAACTGTTTCAAAATTATTATATGAAATTGGCGATACGTATTTTTCCGATTTGAAAAAAAAATAATTTTTAAGAGTTATGCGTATTTGAATTTTGTTCGCAATTGGATAAAGACTATACGCAGAAATTGTACTGTAGTCTACTCTTCTTCATTTGATAAACTATTTTAAATTGAAATAAAAAATGCTGCCAAAAAAGATTCTAAAAAAAATTTCTTCAGTTTTGGAAATCTAAATGACAATTTATTAATATTGTTCACTATTGATGGCTTTGTCTAATATATCACTGGTGATATAACGTCTCTCTGAAACGTAAAAAACCTATGTAACTTGTTAAGCAACACTTAAAAAAAATTTAATTTTTTAGGAATTTACAAAATAAATATTTCCAATGCATGTCATATCCTATTTTTTTTATTTCATAATTTCCATTATTTGATCTATTCATCGAGACATTATAATTACATTACAAACTATTATTTTTTTAGATTTTTTCTTGTTAAGAATTATTCAAGGAATAAATTGACACATTGATACCAGTCGTGAATAGAGTAAGGTAAACTGGATTAAGTGTGTAAATAATTTTGTTTCCATTTTAAAGGAAAGGATGAAAAAACCTCAGCAGAGGTGACACGTACTTTTACATCATTAAAGCCTTCTCATTGCAAAGATTTGGTAATCGACAAGAAACTTTATTATTATTTCCGATGATAAGGAGCTTTGTCTAATGAATCGCCGTTGCTGAATTTTAAGTATAGGTAAAAGTTTTGTCTGTATAATGTGAAATTTCATCAGAAGCTGTTTGTTTTTAGATTATTTTTGTTAGATTCATGAATAACTTAGGAGAAACGTCACGGATATTGCGAAATGAATAAATAATTTGATGCTGAATAAAATTTTCATCAACATGACGTACAAATAATTTGTTTACGACTTATGCTCAAGAGGAAGGAAACTCAAATATCAGAATTCTATATTATGTACGAGAAATATTAGAATATTCGTTAGTAAGGCTGTTCTACAAATTCTGCTTTCATCATTTTCATTCCTATATTTCGAAATAATGAGGATCTCTTATATTCTGATCTTTGCCCTGGTGGTAATTTTCAATTCTATTGGTAAGTATTGTGAAATTGTATTTTAAAATCAACTAACAAGTGACCATTTTTCAGCACATTTGTAGTATCACTAAAATCAATGTGTTTAGTTTTATGAGTTGAAACTTAATTTTTAGTGGCTAACATCATGAATAGTATATTTTTTGAGAATAAAGCCTTTCTTTCAAAGATATCTAGGCTTAAATATTGATGCTTAAGTGCTTTGCTCTCAAAATCTGAGGCGAGTGCACAAGCGTAAAAGCAAAAACTTTTATATCTCGGAATCTAAGACCCATTGGTTCAAAGAAGAAATACATATCTAATGGATTTTGATGTAGTTGCACCCTGTAAATTCTTAATCGAAACGGCTTTTCGCAGTACGCTACCTCTCTTTGTCAGCATGAGTTGTAGGAACGAAAATTCCAATTTTTTCTTACAGCATTGAGTTCGTAGAGCAACTCGCAAAGAAGCAAAGAGCATCTTGAACGTCTTCCTGCCCCGCCCGCGCCACGACCGCACCCGCGTGGGGCAGCTCATTCGAGTACGCACCACCAACTAGCTTTGGGTAAGTTACATTTTCTTAATGTAGCTCCTCACAGTTACATGCGTTGCAAAAAGACATAACTTTCAGTTTCCTGAAAGTTACTTTGAACATGGACCCTTCTTTATTTTCGAAATTTAAAAAAATTGACATAGCTGGAATAAAATTTACCTACATCTCGCATCGGTCATAGCCCAACTCGTTTTTTTCTTGAAGATTCCTTAATCTTTGTTTGTGAATTTGGCCGTGCTAGATTCATGTGAGTTCAGCAGGGAAGCCAGTGTTTCACTAAAGAGTTAAGGGCCCGAAATTTGGGTCTGGTGTGGGTTCGATTCCGAGTAGCAGAAAGCGAGTTTGGATGTGTTTTCAGAAAGTTTCACTTCCGTCCCTTAGTATACTTTCCCAAATATACCCTATAGTTGAGTCGAACCTATGGTAGAGTAATAGCCCTGTCAGTTAATGTGAATACGAACAGTCAATGAAAAAACTACACTATGTTCCTAATTTTGTACCTATAAAACCAGTGCTGAAGATTTCAGACATAGTATTATATTAACTTCTAACATCCTTATGCATCAGTCAAGATGTAGAAAATAAAATATTAATAGCTACTAAGGGAAATAGATTTTTCATTTGATGAATGCGTATTTCATCAATTCCTGAATAGTGATTGTTCAAAATTGTGTAAGGTTTAAGTTACTAGTTTACAAGAACTTCATAACTGTCCATTTTTTCATCAAAAAATTAGGTGCAGTTGGATCTCCAGTTAATTCTGAAAACCTCGTTTCTGTAGAAATGGAGAACGGACCTGATTTTAGAGGACGTTTGTTCCTGAGACCAGAATGGAATTTGCAACCGTTTTGGATGAGACCGGATACCCAGTGGGTTAAAAAGCCTTATCGAGAGATCGATGTTTATGTAAAAACGGCGACGCAACATTTTAGTCCAGAAGACGGAATGGAGCCGGTACCCCCATATGATAATTTTGATGAACGCACTGTTCGTGCGTGGGAAGCTTCCGTAAAATTAGGAAAGGAAACATTTTTCGCTATCAATTTCGAACCGTACGTAGTCACTGAGCCTCATACTGATTTCCGACCCTACGGCCGCATTTACGTAGTAAATAAATATGGTGCTATCTATTCAGCTAGTTTACAAAATGTATATCAAACGAATCCCGAGCCTCTTCCGCTAAACCTGTTTTAATCAGATGAAAAAATATAATATAATATTACGTAATGTAATATAATAATAATATTTTATAATAAAATCTACTACGACGAGTTCGAGTGTGGGTATACTGGCTTTGCAAGAAGTAGGGTGTTGACAGAAGCTTCAGTAATTCAACAGTCACTTTGAAAATTTGCATAGCCATTTTTCGTTTCGGCACCAGGTCGAACTCAAGTCTGTTGTACTATACACGGGTTTTACTGCGATTTTCCTTGTGTACTACAAAAATATTGTTGATGAATACTAGTGCAAATATTTTGAAAGACGGGCGCAGCCGCTGGGGTGTAGAATTAGTAGAATCGTTTTTTTTCTGGGGGGGGGGGATGTCTGTGGATTCAGTGAAAAAATGGGGCATGTCTCATAAGGTGTACCTGATTGAGAAATTCATTTTTAATGAGGGAAGATTCGGATAGTACCGGCCACTGCACAAAACAGAGCACATCAACCAATAATTCATATAGCTTTGCAAACAAGAACCAGTCTGAAAATTGATGTGGTTTTTGAAATATTCAATGACATGGCTTTTTCAAAAATGGGATAGAAATCATTTTCTTATTGTCGGAATTTCGCAACATCTTTATAAAATAGATTTCTTCAACCAATGTAAGATATGAACTAATACTTGTAAATTGGTTATATTGAACAATTAAGAACAAAGAAAATATTCATCTATCACATGTGGCCTGAGTGAAGCTATAGAAAATATTTAGTACAATCAAACTTTTCAAAACAACATTCTATACTTACAGTGAAAATTGTCAGATACATTTTCTTGCATGCATTTGTAAATTGGGCGGAGTTAGATATTTTTGTTTAAACAAAAAAAGACACAATAGGTTACCATAGTGTTAGTCTCATATTGGGACATTCTGGAAGATACCTTCATATATAGTAATTTTATATGCCAAGGATATCCCCAGGATATCCCTATTCTGTCATTTTAATTATTCCTATCAATGTAGATATATTTTTATAAAATGATGTGTGTTAATACGTATGAATAAATAACATTATTCAATGATATGAAAGCGCTTTTTTCCTGTTATTTTCCACAAAGTGTGTCAGCTTCGTATACTGTTGGTTTATTATTTTTCACATTCTCATCATTTATAATAGAAGGCATCGGATCTGTTTGAGTATTGGCTACGGACATGGCCTTGAACCGATACCGGATATGACTGCCAGCGCTCGGAGCGACAGAAATAGGAATTTCTCGTTAGATGAAAATGTAGATATCATAGCGTGATATCAATAACAAATATTTTTGTAAACATGCATATGAAAATAAAAGAAGCGTATATTTACTATTTGGAAGGTTTTATTTTGAGAAATAATATTTGAAAAAGGAACACGGTAATTGTAAGTTTTTAAATGCACATAAATTCTTCAAACTGGCGTAAACATAACCTCAATATGATTATTTACATTGACAGCTCATTATGAATATTATAATTAGAACTGGATTTAGTTCAATAAAGCATGGGATTGAGTTTCATAATGAAACTATTAAAAAAGAAAAGGCTTTGTTTATAATACATGTTATTAGAGTAGAGGAAATCCGAATAAACGGTATTAGTTAAAGAATTCAGACTTCAGTGAATTCTCCACCTTATTCTGTTAAATTAGAGGTATATATCTGTAAATATTAAAAAATTCATGGAATACTTATTGTGTAAACAATTATAATATTATTTTAATAGAAAGGTTAGGAAGAGAGTATATCATTTTTCAAACTAGTAACAAGGGCAAATAGTAATTTTGAAAAAATTGTTTACAGCTTTTGACTCAGAGCGAAATGTAATTTCAGTTTCATGCACGTGCGTATCCCAAGCAGGGGGGAAATGCAAACATGTATTTGCATTAATTCACTTTATTAATACAGACAGAAGAATCAGTAAAGCAGGTCTAGAGCAAGAGTGGGGTAAGCCCTCCGATAGTCAAATTGCAAAAGAATTGTATGCGAAGGGCTTAACAATCGCAGATTATTTTAAAAAGAAAGAATCTGGAAAAGAATTAAATTCAATTTCTTTAAATAATTGAAAATTAATGAAGCAATGCTAATAAATATTCCGCTAGACAATATAAATAATTTCAGGTAAAAGAAGATGACAATACAGTGCTCAAAGGATCGTTTTTATGAAGAATTGATATTTTTGGTTTTAAGGGTAGTTTTCAGGGACTCGTAGGGGTGTGTTAGGTGTGTCAAACTCATATGTTCGATACATGAAATTCTTTGTTGGATAATTCTTCAGAAGCCTCCATACTTTCCCGTCACATATTTTCAAACCCTAAAAAATTATCTCAAAAACTGAAAAAAGTGATTTTTCCCCATGCATTTTACATGGGAAACTTCAAGTCGAAACCGGCAGCAGTTAAAATCGAAAAAATAAAAAAACAAAAATTAAGGATTTTTTTTTCGGGTTTGGACCAAACAGGGGGGGGGGATCGTTGCCCTCTAAGAAATAAAAGTTTTTTTGAGTCACCCTAATATACATACATATATATGCGAGTGTCCCACCTGCTCAGGAACCTGTACAGGAACCTGTACAGGATCTTTCATAGATACTTTTTGCAAATGTGTCCCACTTGTGCAGGAACCTGTACAGGATCCTCCCTAGGGAATTTCTCGCAGCAACATCCACGATAATAAAGGAACCTGTACAGGTATTTAAATACCCAGGTGCTTGTACAGGAACGTACGCAAGTTCCCTCGCAGGTTCGGCGGCAGGAACCGGTGTACCAGGAACCTACGTACCTTCCTGTACAGGAATTTTCAACTGAGTTCTCATTTATTAGTGAGATTATTCTTATATTTGCAAATTATAGAAAGTTCATATATTTACATGATACTTTTTTATATTCTTTATAGTTGTATATAACACAGATCAAAAAAAAAAAATAGATTTATTATTATAATTTTCACTTTAGATAAAAATCGCATGTGAACATTACATACTCATCTAACGGGAATCGCCGCATACCACCGACAGAGGCGCTGCGGTGCTTCCGCGGCCATAGCGAATAGAGCTATCTAGTTTTGACGGAGACGCTTTTGATATAAATATTTGGTTCATTCTTTATATGTAATTGAAATAAAATGTGAGAACTTAGAGATGATCGAGGGACTGTTATAAAGATTCCTACCATAATAAAAGATTATGGTATTTCTATATGTATTGTTATAAACTTGAGCGAGCAAAAATTAGTATTAACGTTTAGAAAAAATCTTATTTTCTGTTTGAAAATCGTAAATGTGAAAAAGTGATAATGGTCAATAACAAGTTTTGTAAAAAATATTTTCAAAAGTAAGTATTTTAAGTAACATAAGTTATAAGAAATGTACAAAATTCTAATATTCCTAAATAAGAAAGCTATTGAAATGAAAGACATAGTAATATCTACAACCGGGCTTCGCGAGATTTCTGAAAGATAAAACGAAAAATGCCCGAAGAGTTCCGAAAGTAAAAATTTAATTTTTTGTTTATTTTTTTCTCATTTTAATTAGCCAACTTTGATTTGACAAATTTAACAATAATAATAGTGAAGATAATGATACTGCAAATCCCTACTTAAAAAAATATTTTTTATGTGCCACTGAGGGAATATATCTGCAAATATTATTTTAAATGATAAAACTTGTGTTTCCAAAACTCACCATCTCTGCAGAAGACGTTTGTTGGTTAATTTTTATGGATGGGTATCCAATTTGAATATTATTTGAGAAAGGTAATGAAGAGGGATTTTGTAGAATTCCAAAGATTTTCAATTATTTGAAGGTGCTACCAAAGGCTTTAAATTTTTTTTCAAGATTTCAGGAATTCAGGAACTTTTTTAGGGAGTCAGGAACTTAATGAAATACTTAGGAGTTGCAAACGGGGATATTTTTGAAAAAAAGTTCGACATTGTGAGATTAAAATCAGTTGAACCGTTTTCGTTGAGAACAACTATTTTGTCTACTATAAAACATAAATTATTAATCCAAAAGGAGAAATTTTCAGGAAAACGTAGATTTTTGAAAAATAATGAATTTATCAAATAGTTGAATTTTCAACAAAATAATTGAAGTTTCAGCGAAATAGACAAATCTTCAACGAAATATATGATTCTTTATTCATAATCATTTCCACATCATTTAAATAAATATTTCTTTGGCCTTGAACTATGTTTTAAAAATTTCATTCATTATTAAAAAACTTGTTTATAAAATTATTTTTAGCACCTCTGGGCAAATATAAAACTTTCTTTCTTCTTTCAATTTTTTTCCTAAGATAAACCTTTTGCAATTTACAGCGTCACAAACAAATGATTTTTTAATATATTGTTCATTTATAAGGCTTCTTTTTGTTGGAAGATTCCTATTTTTGTTCCGAAGATTAACTCTATAAATCAAAGTTGATATTCTTTCTTTAAAAATCTTACTTCTTTGTAGCAAATTGAACTATTTTCTTAAAAATTCATTTTATTTATAAGATTTACCTCTTTGCTTAGTAATTTAACAATATTGTACAAATTCGCTTTCTTGTTGTTAAAAATTAATTTCTGTCTGAAAATTTAACTTTTTTATTTTTGCTTGAAAATTTATTTATTATAAGTTGAAAATATTTGGTTGGAAATTTAACCAGCTTGTTAAGGTCATAATTTTTAGTCGACAAGTCAACTGTTTTAATGCAAATTTGTCCTTTAGGATCAAAATTTCATCTGTTATGGCAGAAAAAGTGAACAATTACCTTTATTATAAATATTATGATAAACAAATTGTTTTTTTTCTTCAAGTAATGTTCTTCTCATCAAGCAACTTTCACATTTATTCTGAATTTCATTGAATAGCCGCAGAGAAATATGAATGTTGAAAATTAGTATTCTTATTAAAAATATCATCAATAAATAAAAAAACTTAGCGTTTTCCATCGGACAAACATAATTTGTTGTGCTAAATAATATTGCAGCTATCTCAGTGGTTGTATTTCATCAAGAAAGTGTGGCATCGACTAGCAATTGTTATTAACAATATTTTGAATAAACAGTCACCTATGGTAATTTTACTTCTGAATTAGCTATTTTTTCGTAATGATTATTTTAATGCATCTTGATAGTGGTACTTCAATAAGTTACTTTGTCAATATTTCTTAATTAATATCATTATTAAATGATAATAGAAAATTGTAACATCTATAAAGAAAATATTCACAAAAAATATTTTGCTGTGGACTAGATTGTTGAACAAATTTAAATTATTAATAAAATTGAATGAATTATGAAAAATAGTAATATACTTGTCATGCAAAAACCGTACTAGGCAAAGTTACTTTATTTTAAATTATTAGAGAGAGGTATAATATAAAATATATTATTCTTAATCAATTAACCAAAAAATGTATTGTCCATTAATGTTAACAAAGATAATTGTTTGAATAACTTATCATTATTGTTAATAATATTATCTTCGAATAATCAATTGCGGTTTTTTCTGAAATTTTTTATTTTTTGTTCACTTTTCACTTGCAGTTAGTAATTATTTAACCTAATATAGAAAAAATAATTGTTTACACAAATTATAATTGTCTATAGCTATCTTCTTCCATATTAATACTAGATAGTTGCGGTTTTATTCTGAATTTTTCAGCTTTTGTCGTATTTCCAATTGAAATTTATAATTAATGTAAATCAACCAAAATAATTATTTAAACAAGTTATTATTAATGTCAGGAATATTCTCTTTGCTTAATGGTAGAAAGTTTCCTTTTTTCATTTTGTAGTATTCGTCTATTTTTCACTTGAAGTGACTTGATAATTATTTGAGTTGAGCAAAAATATTTGTTTGAAAAAATAATGATTATTAATGGCTATCTTCATCTATATTAATGCTAGATGGTTACGGTTTTTTCTGAACTCTTAAACTTTTTGTCCACTTTTCACTTAGTGTGTACTTTTTGCGGTTTATCTGAAATCCCTAACTTAAATTAGCCTTTTTAGTTATGAACAAATAATGAATAAACATTAGAGAGAATCATGTTTTTAATTTTCGTGTGGATTCGAAAAAATGTATGACTTATATAAATATAAATATATTTTTATAATTATTATATACAGTCCTGAGTATATTTATTTGTCTGAATCAAGTAATTAGTTGCTAAATTATTGCAATTTTCTATTGAAAATAAGAAAAATATGCAGCCGACAAAAATTTCGAAAATAAAAAACAGATCGGTCTTGAAAAAAAGCGCATCAAGACCATAATATTTTCAAATTGAGGCAGGCTAGGTCACGTTTTCAATGTCACAATATGACCTACTCTTCTATGATACGATATGATATGATATGGCTAACTTTTCTATTTTTCACGTTTCACATATTCATAGCGCTTTTTTAAATATTATATATGGTCCTAAAATTAATTAAATTTAACAAAAATAATTGTTCCAACAAATTATTATTGTTTATGAATTTTTTTCGTAAATTTAGGAATTTTTCAAACAATTTATTATTTCTTTAAACTGTCTTTCTCAGGTAAATGCTAGAAATTTTCGGTTTTTTTTCTGAAATTTTCAACTTTGATTTTCCCTTTTAGTCATGGACAAATAAGAAATAAACATTAAAGAGGATCATGTTTTGAACAATCCCTTTCTTTTTTTTATCTATTTTTCTGAGATGAGACAGATATTAAAAATATTTCTTAAATCTATATAAGTTATACTAAATGAAAATTTTCTTTGAAGAACTTACTAAGAGCCTTCTTATTTGAATGAATATTAATATTAATTATTTGTTCATAACTGGAATTACTTATAAACTCACTTAGTCATAAGTTGAAGAAAACTTTAAATAATTAAAAACAACAATACGTTGTTTGAACAATTATTTTTTCGACTTGCATTAATTATTACTTTACGTAGTAGATGAAAAGTTTACGAAAAGTGGAAAAATTCATATAAAAACGGCAGCCATCTAGTATTACCATAAGAGAAAATAGTCTTGAACAATAATAATTTGTTTAAAGGATTAGGTTTGTTGAATTCCAATGATTATCACTGTCTGTCTAGCTACTACGATTATAAATATATGGAGGGTGATTCACCAAAATTTGAAATAATAATAATTATTATTGATACTTAGATTGTGAAAAAAATGCTCTATGCTCTTTGCTCAAGAATTTAGGCATATTCATAAACTTGAAGATACACATCAGATGACCCAATGGTATTCATTGAAGGAAAAAATTTGTCTCATAGAATATTATAGTATTGCAAAATAATTTTTCTCAACTATTTTTCCATAATATTTACAATTTGCCATTATTATTTAATGATAATATTACTTGCCAATTATTACCATCAAGATGCAAATGTCTCACCTAATCGAATTATTAATTTCTACTAATCTTTTCTGGCTTACTTTTGGCTAATCTAATCAGTGAAATTTCAGCAGTAATTATTCAAATTCTACTAATCTTGATTGAAAGGAAAGGTCAGAGTATCTTTTTTGCATAAGGAAAGAAATGTAATTAAAATAACCTTCTTTAGGCAATCAATTGCATACGTATTCAAGCTAATGCTCATTTGAGGAAAAACATTTTTGCAATATTTGCCAAATAATTGCGATTTTCTTTGGACAATTAAAAAATCTACAAGAATCTACAGTCCTGAGCAACTTCATTTATTTGTTTCAAGCAATTAGCTGCTTTCCACTACTGAATTTGCAAATATTTCAGCTAATCATATTATCAATTTTTCACTAATCTTGGGTGGCTCACTTTTGGCTAATTAGTTCTGTGAAATTTCACTAACAATTATTTAAATTTCATCATTTTTGATTTAGAAAGACATCAAAGTATCTTTTGGATGAGAGAACAAATCTCGAAACAAATGCAATTAAAACAATCTTCTTTAGGCACTCAATTGCATACGTATTGAAGCTGATGATCATGCAACACAAATAATTGCCTACAAAGTTCGCAGAGGAATTGCAGTTTTCTATGAAAAATAAGTAAAACATACAAACGAAAACATTTTTTCAAACTGAAAACAGTACTTCATTGAAAAGTAGGCATGAGGGTCCTGAATATGCGTAATCAATTAATACATTGATCCCTATTGATCTCATATTATTATTATTATACCATTAAGCCATTTCCCTTCCGGGGTAGGCGTGACTTGTTCGGTTGGGAGGTGGTGAAATAGGTATATAGGTACGAGGTAGATCGGTATATGGGTACAGGGTTGTTGGGTACATAGGTGTTAGGTATAGATGTTTTAGATTGATCTGGAGTTCTCGTGTTATTTATATAAATTACACGTTCACTCCGCAACACTGCTCCGACCCAGGTTGCTGATCAATCTCTCTAGCGATCACCCCAAGTGAGGAGCCTCACAAAATTGTTATGTATGGTTCCCCACTTGGGCCCATTAGTATCCAAGGTCTTTGTTTCAGGCATCATTCACTCTATCGTCACTCTGTTTATAAACTATTTGTCGCCACACATTTCTGTCCTGGCATACTACTCTAGCTTCATTCACATCCATGCATTTTTTCATGCAGGCTCTTGTATTTCTATGGCTTCTTATGTCTCTTCGTATTAGTGTCTCATTCACAGATTCTAACCATTCTTTCGGCGGTCTACCTCTGGGCATTCTGCCATTTACTTTACCTTTATACACTTGCTTGGTCAGTCGTTCATCTTCCATTCTTTCAAGATGTCCGAACCATCTTAACTGATTTCTTTCCCATATGTCAACTAGTGTCTCTCCTGTACCACATTCTTTGAGGATTGTCTCGTTTCGTACTTTGTCCATCAGTGTTTTCCCGCATATTATGCGCAGAGGTTTCATGCCGATCGCGTTGATTTTACTCCTGTCCTTTTCTTGACAGGTCCATGTCTCGCTACCGTATAGTACAGTCGGTACGAAAATAGAGTTATGTATGGCCATTTTAGCTTTTTTTGATATGTTTTTATTTGTGAGGATGGACACTGCTCTACCGATAACCTGCTTACCCTTATTTATGCGCCTATCTAATTCCCCATCTATTTTTCCGTCGCTAGTGAATAGACTACCTAGATATACGTACTTGTCAACTTGTTCTAATCTCTCATCATTTAGGACAATGTTGCATATTGTTTTCTCGCTTTTTCCCTCAAACACCATGACTTTCGTTTTATTCACGTTAATTTTGAGGTCCATGTTCTTCATGCTTGTATTAAGTTTATTCAACATTCTTTGCAAGTCTTCGACTGATTCTGCCATAACAATCTTGTCATCTGCGAAAGCCAACCCACGTACCTTGACGGTTTCGAGATCTATACCTGTTTCGTCGAAGAGGGCAGTTCTTAGACACTTATCCATGAATATGATAAAAAGCCATGAGGACATAACGCATCCTTGCTTCACACCTTGCATAATATCGAACCAGTCACTCAGTTTCCCATTTACCCTTACACTCGCTTTACTACCTGTATATATTGTTTTTATTGCTTGTAGGAGCCCTCCATTCACTCCATACTCTTTAAGGACTTGCCAAAGTTTACTTCTATTTACCGTGTCGAAAGCTTTTTCTAGGTCAATAAATGCACAGAAAACTTTCTTTCCTACTCTCAAGCTTTTTTCTGTGATCTGTCTTAGGCTAAATATCTGATCTGTACATGATCTTCCTGGCATGAATCCACTTTGGACTTCCCATATCTTCTCTTCTGTAATTTCCATTACCCTACGAATAAGTATTTTTGAGTATATCTTACTTGCGGTACTTAGTAGGCTGATGCCTCTGTAATTACTGCAGTTGCTTTTATCTCCCTTTCTTTTATATATTGGTACAATAATCGCCCTTCTCCAATCGTCTGGGACTTCTCCTGTCTCGAAACATAAATTTATTAATTCGCACAACCTGTGAGGTATGTACTCGCCACTGTATTTAAGCATTTCAGCGCTAATATTGTCTATACCCGCAGCCTTACCGTTTTTCAAGTTCTTAATTATATCTCTGACCTCAGTGACACAGACTTTTTCAATTGGATTTTCTAGTGCATTATGTTCTATATCGCAGTTTTGTTCATTATAATGATTTTAAGATTGTAAGAAATTCTTATTTTTCTGAACTTTGTTTAAACATTCAGAAGGCAATGTTTTGAAGATGAAAACCGACAAGGTCATGTCAAAAATTTTGTCAATATGGCCTTATTTTTTTCATAGAATTAGGAATGCTACACCATCGCTTTATTTTATCATTTTTATTTTTCACGTTTTCCATGTCCAAAACTGTTTTAAAATTATTATATTAATTTAATTTTCACTAAGCAATCAGTTTTCCACTATAGAATAAGAAAATATCTCGAAGAATAAAATCAGTAATTTTCTACCATTCTTTAATGGCTCGCATTCCGCTAATAGAATCTGAAAAATTTAGCTAACAAACTAAAACTTTTTATTCAAGTAATATTTTCTCATACGATGAGCCATTATTTATTCATGACCTTATAAACAATATATTTTTCATAAACCTGCGCTTCCCTATATGTTACAATTTCCAAGTTATCAAAAAAATGCTGTCACGATGATAAGCGGTATTCTAAAAATATTCAACTCGCTGCCTATTGTGCTGAAACTTATGATATATGCATATGGGTAATTCCAAAGATTTTTTCAAATTCCAGCCAAAATCCTGCTTGACCATGTCAGCGAGTTATCTGGAAATTTTTTTCGAACAGTAGGTGCCCGGAAATCCCCAAAACCAAAGTATTCGATTGACGGGAAAATACGGGAAATTTATTTTTTGTACAATAATTTTTTTTCAAGTCAAAACGGTTTTTGAATTTTTTATAATAAAGAGTCGGGGAATTCTAGCTTTCTAAGTGTTGCATTAAAAATGTTGCTTCAAACAGGGTAAAAGTTGAATCAAATGTACATTTATCCTGCTTTATCTCGTTCTTTTTTCATTCTTGATTTAGACAGGCAACAAAGTATCTTTTATACAAGAAAAATGCTATGGAATAGAAATAAACTTCTGTGGAAACTTAAGTTCTGCTCATCAGAGAAAACATTCTTTTTTTTATCAAGAAACTAATATTCACAAAATAGTTCAATTCTCAACGAAAGAGGTGAATTTCACAAATCAAATGAATTTTTAACCAAGTAGTTCAACTTTCAACAAAGAAATTGGACTTTTATCAAAAAATAGAAATTTTAAATTGAATAGTTAATTTTCTCTGAAAACAGTAGAATTTTCAACCAAATACTTTAATATTCTACCAAACTTTAGAATTTTCATCTCAACAAATAAGTCTGCAACTAGAATCAACCAAAAAAGATGAATTTTCAAAAAAAAAAAAAAAAAACTAATAGAAAAATTATAATTTTAAAGAAAAAATAGATGAACCTTACCAAAAAAAGACGATTTTTGAACAAAAAAGTTGAATAGTTACATTTGCGGTTGAAAAAAATACTTCTCAAACAACAAAAAAATGAATTGTCAACCAATGAGATGAATATTCGACTTAAGTAATGAATCTTAAAAAAAGGGATTTCTAACAAAGTATTTCAAGTTTCAACCAAAATAGGTGAAATTTCCACTGAACTGATGAATTTTCAGAAACAATTAAATGAATTATTAAGAAAAGTGTTCAACATTCTACCATGCAGCTAAATTTTTAACCAGAAAGACAAATTTTTAGTTCAAGAAATGCGTTTTTGTTGTTATTGAAAATTAATGTTTCTAACTGAAAATGTAACAATTACATTTTTGGTTTGTAAATTAATATTTCGATTTAAAAAAGGATCTTTCCTAATTGAAAATGAAACTATTTGTTTATGAACGAATTTTGTTGCAAATTCTTATACGGCTGAAGATTGAACTATTTCTTGGAAAGATAATTTTTTTTGTTGAATTCAACTATTTTCTAAGTTAGAATCATTTTTTTTAAAGTACCAAGTATTACATTTCTCGTTGAGAATTCTATTTTTTTGGATCCATAAAATTTAACTAATTGGTTACAATTTGAACTACTTTCTGAAAAAATCTCTTATTCTTTTGATGAAGATTCATAATTTTAACTGCAAAAGTATTTGTTGAAATGTCACATTTTTGAGTTTAAAATTCAACTTTTCCATAGGAAATTAATTTTTTGGCTTGAAAATTCGAGACTTTGGTAGAAAATTCATGTGTTTCGATGAAAATTCTACTTTATTCGAGACAAATTATTCTTTTTGGTGGGAAATTCTTTCTTTACATTCAAGAATTGACTATATAAAGCAAAGTTGATATTCTTTAGTTGAAAATCTTACTTCTTTGTAGTTTTGGAACTACATTGTAAAAAATTCATTTTTTTAAAAAGATTCGCCTCTTTGCTTAATAATTTGATTATATTGTGAAAATTCGTTTTTATTGTCGTTGAAAAATAATATTTCATCTGAGAATTTACTTGTTCATTTTTGCTTGAAAATTTATTTTTTATAAGTTGAAAATATTTGGTTGGAAAATCAACTATGTTGTTGAGGTGATCATTATTGGTCGAAGATTCAACTGTTTTAATGCAAATTTGACCAAATTTGAAATTTTGAATTAATTAGGAAAAATAGTGATATACTTGTAATGCAAAAACAGTATCAAGCAAAAATAAATTATTTTGAATTATTAAATGTCAATAACGTCCAAGTTTAGTATATTCACTAGGGTGGTCCAAAAATTAATTGGAAAATTTTTTTTCCAACTTTTATGCATATGGCCGGGTTATTTGTTTGAATCCACAAAAAAATGAATCCATTTTTTGTTCTGAAAAAATATGATGTTTGGAGGTGGTGCAAGCATTTTCCATAGTAAAAAAGAATGTTTGTAATTTTTTTTTTCAGAACCGTTAATATTCGCTCAATTGGGTTGTAACTCGCCATTTCTCTCAAAAATTAGCCATACACATTTATGATCTGCCTGTCTGATAGCAGAGACCGCCCTCCACAGCGTGCGGCTGAGTACTCTCCGCTCTGTGCAGTTGACCCTGCTGCAGCTTCGTTGAAAAGTCCGAGCCAAACAAATCCCTTTGCGTACAAATTCCACATACTATATACTATTAAAAAAAAAATTTGATTTTTTGGTCCGGTCAAATAGAAATACCCCCTTAAGGCTCCTGTAAGGGATAATCTAACCTACAAAACTCACCTAAAAAAATTGGTTATTGTGTTAATGATTGTTTCAGAGAAGCCTTAGGCTATATAACGTACCCCTGACACTCCATCAAACCCACCCACGTATAAGAAATCAATTCGAGTAAGCTGGAAAGATTTTTAAATATATTGCTGTATTATTCTTTGACGAAAAACTAAAATTTTTAGAAAAAGTCGCAGACTTTGTTTCTATGATTTTTTGATGTGATCCTCAGTCAATAGATTGTTATCAGAATACCCATACCAACCCACTCTCGTATTAGAAATCAATTCGAGAAAACTTCTCCTCTAGGAAAATCATCATTTTTCGAAAGTATTGAATTCCGTGCCCGGAGGATTTTTTTTCGCATACTTCAGGCTATGTATTGTAATCACAAAAATTCACAACACCCCCTGAAATACACCCAGACAATAACAATCATTTCAGAGAAGCTGTAAAGTCTCTGTGAATATATTTCGATTTTCTCCTTCAGAAAAATGATCATTTTTCGAAAATATTAAACCCTGTGCCTCGATACATTTTTTTCTCGACTTTAGGCTATGAATTCTATCAGAACCCCCCACCCCCCCAAAAAAAACTCCCAGATAAGACTATATGGTGGCCGCTGAGCACTAGGAAAACAATTTGAAACTTTTTTTTCACATTATTCTTGAGAACCGGTTTTCAAGCCAAGTTTTTTATTATTTATTCCCCAAGACATTCTGACTTTTATGGCTTCTTCCTCAACCTGCATTTGAGTTGGAATCCAAAGGCTCAAGTCGATCAGACTTCATAGTGGCCGCTGACCACAATGAAAACAATTTGAAAATTTTTTTTCACATTATTCTTGAGAACCAGTTTTCAAGACAAGTTTTTTATTATTTATTCCAAAGACATTCTGACTCTTAGGGCTTCTTTCTAAACCTGAATTCGATTTGGAATCCAAAGGCTCAAGT
>CAKNXH010058811.1:0-13182 GCA_932178445.1 Andricus quercusramuli | reverse complement strand
GGCCGCTGAGCACCATGAAAACGATTTGAAAAGTTGAAGTCGAGGCACAAAATTCGAGGAATTCTTGCATTTTTTTTCAAACTTCTAACGTGGTGTATTATCTGTAGAAAGTCAAAAGTATCTGTTGTAAATGTCATTCGACGCGAAATTCAATAATCTTTCAAACGTGTTTCTAAAAAAGTTCCTAGCTCCTTTTTTGAACGAGTAATCACGTTTCAAAATCAGTAGCGATTTTTAACTTATTTTGCTGTTCAAACCGACAATTTCCGCCAGTGATTGTGTAATACTCAAAATTCCACTAAATGCCGGATTTGAAGAGAATATTCGGAAAAATACAGATTACTTCGCCAGAACAGAGAAAATTTGGATGAATTAATATGAGAATATCAGCATTGAAGTATAGTTTAAAGTAATAGTTCAAAATACTGGTATTGAATAATTTAACATTTTTTTACTTTCAGATGGTTCCCCCGCTGCTCCGTGGTATTTTTGCATGACGTAAAAACCACCTGGCCATTGATTGGCGCGATGCGCGATGTATTTGAAGAAAGTGTAGTTTTCCGATGTTTATTTTGTGAATAATAAACAATTTTCAAAAACTTAAAGCAATCGTATTCATTTATACTTCCTCGTCAAAGTCGCAAAGGTCACAAACTCTTATAAGTTCATTGCTTTCGTACTGAAAGTTAATTCTTTTTAATTGTAAAGTCTACCATTATATTTTGGGTTCACAATTAATATCTTTTAACTGAAGATTCTACTATTCTTTGAAAATGTAATTATTTTGTTGAAAATTGAACTATTTTGTTGGAACATTCATCTTTATGAAAAAATATTTGTCCTTTGCGATCGAAAATTAAGCTTTCGTCTGAAAAAATTGTCCACGTTTCTTCAAGATTCAACTATATGGGTAAAAATTAAAAATTGAACTTTTTGGTTGTAAATACCTAAGTTTTGTCTAAAATTAATATTGTTTGTTTGCAATGTGATACATAAAAAATGATTTCGTTCATATTGAGTTGACTGAAAGTTTCTCGCTTTGAAACCTTGGCTTTTGGAAAGATAAGCAGAACTCTGACGCAGCAATTTCGAAAATCATCAAACTCACGACTCCAGGAACTTATTAAAATACTAGGGTAATCCAGAAGTGCATATTACATATCACTTTTTGCAAGTTTTTGGCGATAATTATGATTTTTTGGCGGTTTTTAATGCAGATTGTTTTTACTACATAGAATATTTATTTTCAGAACTACAAAAATGGATTAATTTTTCTGAGGATTCGAACAATTTTCCGGGCAAAATAATTTTTTTCAAATATTTTTATTTTTCTTGTATATAAATGCAACTTTTTGGTTTAAAATAAAACTATTTTGTCAAAAAGTAATACTTTTGGTTCAAAATTCTACTCTTTTGACTGAGCTTTTCTGGATGAAAGTTCAACTTTAAAAAAATGTATCCTTTTTTTATTAAAAATTCATCTGTTTTAGTATAAATTTCATATTTCTTGGATAAAAATTCAACTATTTGGCAGAGAACTCAACAGTTTTGTTAAAAATTCATCCTTTTTGGGCGAAAATTCGTCTTTTTGGATTGAAAATTCAATTTTTTTCGTACAAACTTATTTCTTGGTTAAAAGTTCATATTTTGATCGTGAAAAGTCAACTAAAATCTTTAAAAACCGAAAATTAAACTATTTTTTTTAATACCTTTTTGATTTATAAATTCATCTGCTTTGGTAGAAATTTCTTTTTTAATGGAAATGCAACTTTTTGGTTAAAAATGATTATTTTTTGCTTGAGTATCCAAATATTTTATTGGAAAGATTTGGTTGAATCACCTTGCTAAGAAATCATTTTTTTGTTGAAATTTTTGTTGAAAATTCATATTTTCAAATAAAAAATTCAACTACTTGGGTAAAAGTTATACTACATTGTTAAAAATTTATTTTTTGATTGAAGGCTTATGTTTTTGGTTAAAAATGTAACTGTTTGGTGGAAGAGTCTTCTTTTTTTGGATTAAAATTATTTTTTCAACTAAATATGTAAATTTTACATTTTTCCAAGATTGTTCTTTTTGTGTTGGAAATTCTCGCTTTTTAGTGAAAAAAATCATTTTCTTGGTTTAAATTTTAATTTTTGTTGGGTAAAAATGCATCAGTTTCGTGGAAAAATAATTTTTTGCTGAAGTCATATTTTTTGTTTTTAAATTCAATTTTTGTAGAGAATATTCGTCTTTTTGGATTTGAAAAACATTTTTTTTTTGTATCATGTTTTTTTATTGAAATATAAACTATGACACTTTTTGTTGGGAATTTATATTTTTAGGTTGAGAATTCAACTATTATGTTAGAAATTTAATTATTTTGTTGAAAATGCAAGTATTGTACATTTTATTACAAAAAGTACATGCTTGAACAAAAAATCACAGTTGTAGACATTTACTTTCTTGTGAACATTTTTTTCACCAGGGAACGCATCAATAAATGAAAACAAATACATAGTGTATAGTTAATTTATTAACTCATCGACCTATTTATTAATTATCAATTATTATTTATTAATTATCATTCATTAATTTATTAACTCGATTTTCAACATTTTCTAATCGGTATCAAGGTTCTGCTTTCTTTAATTTTCAAAATATTAGAAATGTACAATCAGTACCAAAGTTATGAGTTCTATATCATTTTCAAAATTGCTTTCTCGTACTTTTATGCATAACCAACTAAAATGTAAACTTTTAAAAAGTGTATGCGTAGAAAAAATGTTTCCTAATCTCTTCAATCGTTATCAAAAACATTCAGTAATACTTTTATTATTTTTATGTTTTTGAACGCACAAGTTTTAAAAAGATACCTATGCAAAAGTTATAAACTCATTTTTCAAGAATTTTGAATCTTATCGAAGTCGTGAGTTCGATAACTTTCACTGTTGCTCCCTCAGAGTTCTGGTCATTCTTCTGATTTAATTTATTCATTAATAAAACTACATACCTATAAAAATATACGCATTTGGAAAATGTTCCTGAATAAGCATTGAATTACGGTTGTAGTAATAATAATAATATTAATACGCTATAAATGTAGTGTTAGTTTTGACTCGATTTCTTTTTCTAATTTTTTCTAAATGGATCGTAAGACCGAAACAAAAATATGAAAACTTTGTTTTCTCTCATATTTTCTTAATATAAAAAGAACGATCGAAGAAAGCTTGACTTGATGATTTCTTTCAAAATCTTGAGGTTTATTTACCAAAATAACTACCAATTTTGAGTCGACGGTAGTTAATGTGGTGGTTGAAACAATTCAAATTTTTAAAAAGTTCTCGTAGAATACGTGCTAAACTACCTGGTGCCTGTTCCGGTGCACCCTGTTCGTCGACTTATCAATGATAGTTATTTTGTATGTTGACACAATTTTAATTTTAAAAAAGTTCTTGTAAAATACATGTTAAGCTTCCTGGTGCGCGATCCGGTGCACCCGGATCGCCGAATCACATCTCTAAATCCGAACTAGTAGAAATTTTACTAATTCAATAAGTAGCATTGTATCCGACTGTTACATTAGTAATTTCATCACTTTCTACTATATAAAATGGTAAGATTTATGTTACTAAATGAATTAGTCAGGGTATTATACTGATCTGTTTAGTATAGTAACAACTTACTAATTCGAAGAGTAGAAATGAATTGCTAAGGAAACATAATTTAACAATTTTTAAAATACATTCTGCTGTTTTTTGAGTTTTAATTAAGGAAGGTTCATGTTTTGTCAATACACCATATATTTTTTCAATGCAGCCAAAATGTGAACTCGTGAAATTGGTTACAATAACTATAGCTATTGTTCGTTCCCAAAATGTTCCGGAGTTTGTGAATAAGTGGATTCTGATGGCAAAGAGTGGGTTAGAACTGCAATTGATTTCAGGGTGAATCGTTTATCTTAGCTTCTTTAAAATGGGTAAGATTTCGTTTAATATTAGTAATTAGGTGAATAGTTTAAAGGGAACTGGGAAAGTGTCGTTGAAGAAAGTTAGGTTAACCAAACTTTATTTTCAGAAAAATTCAAGACCTTCGAGGAATACAGTGTGCAAGAATTGGCCAGAATGCTTGAAAACCACTTAGACTTAGACACTGTAACGAAACTGGAAGGTATAAAAAGCAAATATTCTCTTATTCATATATTTTTTTCTAAAATTTGCAAGTAAGTCAAGATGCTAACCTTCAAGAGCGCACTGGAGTTGTCAAAATGTCCGAATGTAAATTATTATTACATATTCCATTTAAATCAATGACATGACTGATTGTTAGCTTTGTACAATAAGTTTCTCCTTAGTCAAAACAGCTTTTGAATTTTTAATGATAAAATATGCCTCTAGCCTCGGAGAACTCGGTCGGAAAATTCTAACTTTTTATAAGTGCTGCCTTAAAAATGTTGCTTCAAACAGGGTACAAGTTGAATAATAGTCTTATTTCAAACAATTCTGTTATTCGTAACAACAACACGGAAAAAAATACTTTGTCAATGTAAAAAAAAATGGATACTTCAACAAAATAAATTTGTAAAGATTGGACTATTAAAAAAAATGGGTTAAATTAACAAAGTTGGCATTGTTAGGAAAATCTTTGTAACAGTGACAAAGTTATTTGTTTATATAATAAAATATATAATTATTAAGCAATATTTTTAATTTTAATAAATAATGTTTAATGTAACAAATAATCCTGTTTGTCAGAGTAACAAATAACTTTGTTAGTTATGAATTGGTTTCATGGTAACAATGTGAGTTTGTTATTTCAGTAAACAGGTTTTGTTATGGAATTAACCACGAAGGAATAGTAAGGAGTGGTATCACCCTATGTGTTCGGTGAGCAGAGGTGGGACAAGTGACGTCCAATAATTCGTTAATGCTAGCTACGAATGAAAACTCTTATGCTCCCCCGTGCACATGCGCAGAGCTGTTTTCGCAGTCACATGTTATACCCACTCAATATGTTACCTTTTGACATCTCGATGAACATGTAGGTTACGTTCGTTTGTTTATGTTCGTTCAATACACAAGTTCGAAACTTCAAACGCGTGTTGACATCGATGGCATGGCAACCGCCAGTGCGCATGTGAACGGGGGAGCATACGAGTTTTCATTCGTGGCTAGCATTAACGAATTATTGGACGTCGCTCGTCCCACTCCCCACTTACAGGGATACTACTCCTTACTATTCCTTCGTGGAATTAACAAAGTTGGCATTGTTATTTTAACTATGTTTTATTTGTCAATATGATCATGTCATTTGATAAAACAACATTATTTTCAGTAACAAATTATTAGATTGTTAAAATGACAAAGCCTTTTTTTCCGTGAAGTAAATGTAAAATCATTTGTTTTAATAAAGTTTCTAGTGTCTATCGAAAATTCAAAATTATGTACTTTTTGTAAATAGTTAGTAATTTCCATTCGACATGATTTTTTTAAACATAATATTTATAGCAGACTGTGTTACATGAAAGTCAACGTACCATATCGTAATCAACTAACAGTTTGAGAAAGGCTCTATTTTTTTATCTAACTTGCAAAAAACTCACTCAACATACATTAAAAGATACGTAGATGTTCAACATTTTTTTAAATCAATTTACAACTTCTGAGTCGGATTTTTGGGTTAAAAATTTTCATTTAATTGCTGTTACGGATAAAGAGGTTGTTTTAAAGAAGATTTTAAAGTATTTTTGCATGTTCTAAACTTACGCTTTTGAGGCATCCCTTATAATCATCAGATCTAGTTTTACTAAGGCACACAAATTATTATTTAACCTAAATTTTAAACAGAATCTAACACTCTTTTGTCTTCAAAAAATTCTTTTTTGAACCACCTTATTGTTAAACTGCGAATACGTTAAAATAAAAGTATCTACAAAATTTAAAGCGTGCAAATTTTAATTTAGTGTATTTAATTTTTTAAATGAAAATGTATCTATTATAGTTCTTTTTGAAAATAGATCGTTTTTACTTCAAAATTCAAATATTCATCTTCTTCACTGATAATTCAACAGCTTGTTTGCAATGTTTTCTCTTCCTTGCCTGAAAAATCTTCCCAAGTTGAAAATTCAAATCATGTTGAAAAGTAGTTTTTTTGTCGAATTCAACTATTTCTGATTAAAAATTAATTTTTTTTATGTCAACTACTACATTTTTCGTTCAGAATTCATCTTTTTTCGAATACAAATTTAATTAATGAGTTAAGAGCTGAACTCTTTTGTTTAAAATTAATTTTTTTGTGCAAGATTCATAATTTTAATTGAAAATGTATCTCTTCGGTTAAAAAGTTAGCTATTTTGTTGAAAATTCGTTTTTACTTTAACAGAAAATTAATTCTTATTGAAACTGAAAATGTAATTATTCCAGTCGAATATTCCAACATTTTATTTAAAAATCCATCTCTTTAATTTAACATAATACAAAATGTAAAATGAAATCATTCCATTTCAGGTGGAAAAATTATAATTTTTAGTTGAAAATTCAACTTTTTCAGTCAATGGTTCACCATTTTAGTTGAAAATTCAACTATTTGGTTGAATTTTCGTCTTTTTCAGTTGAGATTTCTTCTACTTTCTTCAATAATACGTATTTTTTTAATAAAATCATTCATTATGTTTCTAAATTAATCTTGTTGTTTGAAACTCTATCTTTTTGGTGGAACATGTAAGTATTCCAGTTAGGTATTCATAATTTTAGTGGGAATGCCATCTTTTTGATTGAAGATTAAAACTACTTGGTTAAAAGTTACACTTTTGTTAAAAACTAATTTAATTCAGTAAAGATTCATCATTTCAGTTCAGACAGTTTTTTCCTCTGGAAAATTAATTTGTTATGTCCAAATTTAACTATTCCATTTTTCGTCGGAAGCTGATTTTTTTTAGTTCAAAATTCAACTGTGAACTATCAAATAAAAATTTGTTTGAATTATTATTCAAATTCATAGACTTCATAGACAAATTTAAGAAATGATTGATTATGTTTTTAGTATTATTTGGTTATTTAAGTATTTAATGGTGCTAATATATTTGAGAATATCTTGTAATATAATTTGTTGAAGAATCGTAAATTAAAAATATGTATTAAATCCCCAGAAACTGAAAAAAAAATTATAATAAACTCGCGAAACTGTGGACTTATTCCGAGTCGATTAAAAAAAAGAGAAATTTTTTAATGGCTCCGTAATATAAAAAATTATTTTTAAAAAAACTTGACATATCTGGATAGAACTTGAAATTGTCAGGGAATATTTTGTAGGTATGATTTCTTTATTTAGCTATACTGCAATAATAATTCCATGATATACTAATTAATAGTCGACAGAAATGAAGAAATTTTAACAAGGAATTTCGACTGATTGGTCTGAAGTATGCCATTTCTACCATCTAAATATTATTTCTCATTAACTTATATCACTCAGACAAACAACAGCACTTCAACAACATCATTATTCTAACTTACAATTTTGTTTTGACATAATTTATCATATCATCAAAATATTTTGAAGTTTATTGTCAAAATTTTTGAAGTTTATCATCATCAAGATTCATGACATCGAATTTGATTATCTACAAAGGATCATTTGATTAAATTTTAGTTTTTTCAATTATTTAAAGAAAAGAAAATTTATATGTTTCATCTAAAGTAAATTTAACTTATTAATGTATCAATTTTAACAATCGTTAATTTTAATTATTTAGAAAATCTGTTATTTGTTTTAAATTAGATGTTATTTGAACTTAGGTATTAATTTTAAGTAATTAAACTAAGTAATTTAAGTATTATAATAATCTGTTTTTTCATAGCAATATGTATCTCAACGAATTAAAAAACAATTTTCCAAATTCTTTTAAAGATGTAAAAAAGTTCATCAATTTGAACAAGAGAATCAATAATTTAAAAACTAGAGAATCATTTCTTGTCAAATGTAGGTTTCACAATTTATTACCAAAGAATATCACTAATGCTACTAGGAATGTTAGAAATTTACAATTTTTTAGTAACAGTGCAAAAAACCATGTTAATTTCATAGTAGAATCTTTAGAACATAGGGTGCTTAATGATGAAATAAAAGACTTAAATATCCATTTAAAATATTTAAAACAAAATTTTTAATAATAACAAAATAAATTTGAGAAATTCATTACCTACCTATATATATATATATATATATATATATATATATATATATATATATATACAAACATTTTAGAATTGCAATCAAATAATTCAACAAATAATTCAAAAGATAAACAAAGAGTGGAAAAAAACGACAAAATTAAAAAATTAAAAGTAAAGTTCAAGTACCTTTTAATATTAATAAACATAAAGATACAGAATACAGTAAAGCTAATGATCCTTGGCTAATAAATTTTAGTAATGTTGAAATTCCAGACAATGTTAATGACATTTTAAGGTTAGGGAATAAATTTAGTTCTTCATTTTTAACAAACAAAAGTAAAATAATTATAATTGTATTACGCGCCTCTTCCTCTAGATCACAAGTAGTACCCCTAACTTTTACCGGATTTGCCACAATATTCAAAGCTTTCAAAAAAGTACGCCAGTGCCGCCCCCGCCGCTCGGACACGTCTCCAAATCCCCATTCCTTTTCTTTGTGCCGGACAAGCCACACAAGTTTGTTTGAATTTTCATAAAAATGGGTAACAGGCGCAGAAAATATCACCCATCTTCCGATGATGAGAAAAGTAGAATGGAAAGGCGAGTTCGAAAGTTAGAACGAATGCTAGAAAAGAGGAAACATAAAATTCGGAAGCACAAACGTCGTAAGTAGCAATTTTGGGTTAGGAACTCTTTGTTCTTTTATTTTTCTTTGCAGTTTGACAACGCGACATTTCATTTTGATCTTCCCAGTTCATCAAAAAAGATAGAATAAGATTTCTTTGTTCTGTATTTTATCCAATTTGATTGAGTTATTACTCATTTTTAAAGGGGTTATTACTCCTATATTGGAAGTTATTACTTCGTCTCAAGCCGTTTATTGAGTTATTACTCAATAATTGCTCATGCTGTATTATTATTCAGTAGATATTGTAATTAAGTTATTACTTAATTATTATATTACTAGCAGTTACAAATAATTGCTACTCTGATTACAGAAGAGTTATCACTCGAATGTAAAAGAGATCTGGTTTTTTGCATTCAAGTTAATACTTGATCAAAATTCATAGTAGTCTTACAGACGAATCGACAATAAAAAATTATATAAATAGAAAAATAATCAATTAATAGATAATATAATTTACTGAGTTATTACTCGATTTTTTGAAATTGAATGTTTCTTTGCCAGAAAAATGATCCAATTTAAAATTAAATTATTTTATAAATAGAAATTTTGTCTTTAATAGGCAGATCGTATTCTTCGAGTTCTTCGAGTTCTTCGACAGGTTCATCTTCAGCCACCGATATCAGAAATGAGAAAGATGTATATTCCTCAAGCGAATTCAATGAAGATTATGACATGAACCCAGCAGAGCAAGTTGATAACTCTCCAGGTCCATCGAAGGACGACAACTCAGAAAAGGTTCAAGGCACAGAACAGGATAATACTCGGCCTAATGATGCCTCACCTGCTATCCAAGATCCAAAAAGTCTTGGTCCAGACGTTTTAAATGTCATTGGTAAACGAATTATAAAGGAACGCATCCTGGCATCTCCAATTCTCGAAGAATTTGTCGTTAGGTGGGAGGATATCTTAAAAAAGGGATTACCAGACGAGGAAAAAGAAGAGATTATTAAAAAATATCCTCCACCAAGTAACTGCATCGTAATCGATCCACCGAAGATAAATCCTGAAATAAGGGCGGTTAATCTTCAGGATGTTATATTCAAGAGAGATGATCGCATCAGAGAAAGGCAAGAAAAGTTGACAGATGGGCTGGCAGCAATTGGGAAAGCTCTATCTACAATTCTTAAGGAAGGAGAAGAAAAAGTTGATTTAGCCCTGGTTGAAAATCTCAGCGATGTTGGTAGACTGTTGGCGGATTTACAGCGTGATGAGTCGAATATCAGAAGAAATCTTTTACTGTCTAATTTGACTGCCTATAAGCAAACTTTGAGCGAAACGACATCAGACGAATGGTTGTTTGGAAAAGACCTTCAAGAAAAGTTGAAGGCAAAAAAGGCCTTAGAACAAGCAAGTAAGGAACTTAAGGCTCCCGCGAAACCTAAGTTACCTACTGGTCCAAAAAACTCCAAATTCCCGCTTCGGCAACCGAAATCGAAGTCTCAACAACCGAGCTCGAGCGGAAACAATTCTCTGACGTTGAGCAACAAGAAGCACTGGAATTCTCAGAACAACAGGAACCAATCGAATTTTCAGAACGGCAGGAATCAATGGAATTCTCAGAACAGCAGGAACAGGGGCAGGAATGCACCAGAGGAACGCAGGAGGTCAGATCAGAGGAGCAGGCCATACTAGGAAACGTAAGTGTTTTAGCTGGAAGACTCAAATATTTCCTATGCAATTGGAAAGAAATTACTTCCGATCCTGTCATACTGGCTTGGATTCGGGGTTATAAAATGCCTTTTTATACAAAGGTTTATCAAAGTAATGTCCCAAAAGAAACCAGTTGGTCTCCTGAAGAATTTAATAATATCTCAAAATGCATTTTCGAATTAACACAAAAGGGTGCAATAGAGGAGTGCAAATCGGAAGCAGGACAATTTATCTCAAAAATTTTTCTGGTCAATAAACCAGATGGTTCTTTCAGATTAATTTTAAATTTAAAAAGTCTAAATCAATTTGTAGAGACAGAGCACTTCAAGCTCGAAGACTGGAGAACAGTCGTAAAACTTATTACTCCTGATTGTCAACTGGCTTCCATAGATTTAAAAGACGCGTATCACTTAATACCAGTAGCAGAATCGCACAGGATATATTTAAGATTTTATTTCAACGGTAAGTTACGTCAATACACCTGCTTACCTTTTGGACTTAGCTCTGCTCCCTATGTTTTTACAAAAATCTTAAAGCCGGTGGTAGCGCGATTAAGAAATCAAGGATTCCTTTCAGTGGTGTATTTAGACGATTGGCTATTACTTGCTGATACGGAACAAAAATGTCTAGAAAATATATCATCCACATGCACAATGTTAGAAAATCTCGGCTTTGTTATTAATTTCAAAAAGAGTCAATTAACACCTGGAAAAGAGAAAAAATATTTGGGATATATGTTTAATTCAGAGGATATGCTAATTGAACTACCACAGCAAAAGGTCAATAAAGTATTGTCTTTGATCAGTAATTTAGAAACTCATTCAATTTGTAAGATACGTCAATTTGCGGAATTCATAGGTACAATAATTTCATGTTGTCCCACGGTAAAATATGGCTACGGTTACACTAAAGCCTTCGAGAGAAATAAATTTGAAGCCTTAAAAATTAATAATAACAATTACGAATCAAAAATGGTTATTTCAGATCAAGTACGTGAAGAGTTAAATTCACTGTTAGAAATTTTCGGAAAATTCCGACACATTTAAGAAACTAAAGTAACTGAAATTGATAAAATTATGTTACTGAAAACGCAATTCAGTAACTTTTACATTAAATTTACTAAATTTTAATTGAACTTCAGAAACGGTATCTGAAAATTATAAATAGTTTCGTAAAATTCCTAAATGGTAACAGAAATATAAGTTATCGTAACCGAAACAAGTGCGCAGTTGCATGCGCACTCCTCGCTTCACGATCCACCTCGGTCGCGTTCATAGCAGACCGTGTTAGCATAGTGAATTATGGTGAAGTGACACATCAATTCAAAAATTCATCGGTATAACGGGCTAAGTTCCGAGATATTACCCGACTTAAGGTTGAGATACAAAATGGTAAGACAGCTATTCATTAAGATTAAATAGTATTTACTTGTAATTTAAATTACGTCCTCTTGTATATAAGTAGGTTATGTTTGCACACTAGCTATTCGTCTGCCTTGTAATTTGTTCCCGTGCAGAAATTGCCCAATTTGTTCCTTATTTCGGATGCAGCCCTGATCAGGCTCTCCGTACGCGGCCCTTAGCAAGGGAAATCATACGGATCGGATCCGTACCTGATCAGGTTAAAAGAAGCGCCATCTCCTTTACAAAATGGAGTAGTATACTCATGAGAATGTTTATACATGATTCGAGTCTTGAATGTGTGTCATACGCAAAGTGAGTTTTTATTTTCCAATTTGTGTTTGTGGACTCATCATGTCAGTGATATTTCTCTTCTTTATAATTTGTTAGTGTGCTGTAATTAAGGTATGTATATATTGTGTAACTTAAGATGCTCAACCAATCAAAGAACCATAACCTGACTTTTCTAACCTCACTTTTTTAGCGTCTGTTCCTCCAGTATTTTTCAAAGTGTCATAACTTCACCTTTTCTCTTCTGTTTGAAGCACTATAAAACAATTTTCCTATAATTTAACAATTTAAAACTTTTTTTAACTAAATGTACTTGAAGCTTGTGTAACATTCAATGTGACGCGTTCACAAACTCTGCGCTATTTCGGCAGTACCGCGGCCCAGGCCGTGAGAAATTCAGATGAATTTTACGAATAGTCAGTTATAAATTTATTTTTTTATTTAATTATTGTTATAAAATTGTTAAATACACCATTGATATTGGAATTCCTGCTTTCAATTTTGGTAATTTTAGTCACCTTTTCCAATATAGTTAAATCACAGGAAATTTTTTGACAGTGCACGCAATATTATGCCCTTTACAGTATCAAATTTACGACTCCATTACGAGTTTCTAACCTTTAAAACAGTACTTTCCCTACTTTTAAGATTGTAAATAGCTGCACCGAGTTCGGTGATTTCACAATTATAATTTGTAATTTTTGTTGTATTTTTTACAGTGCGAGTTTTGTTCAAATTATCGTAACCTCACTTTTTCAGGGTCTCTTCTGTTTTTGACTAAAAAATTTTTTTTCCAGCAAAAGAAAATGAACGTGGAGGTAATTCGTCCGTTTCAGCTCGTCGAGTTTGTCAAAAGAGGCCACAAAAAGAAAATAACAGTTGATATCGTGACAAGTCGATGGATAAGGTATGTGATATCTTGAAATTTTTGTGAAATTTTTTAGAATCCTTCAAAGTTTTATCAATATCTTTGAAATGTTTGTGAACTATTGAGAAA